>PVIH01008144.1:0-93841 GCA_004025045.1 Sigmodon hispidus
TGATCTAAGCATTACTGGGTCAGTGGGACCATGGGACTGTCTGCTCCCTGCCCAGGGAGGGGATGGGGAGTTGCAGAGGAAAAAAATGACCAGATGTGTTGGGAGGGGGAAGAGACCTTGAATAAGGATATACAGGGATGAAAAAAAAAATTCAGAGGGAAAGATGAACACAAAGAAAATATAGGTGTAGCAATCTTAACAACAACAACAAAAAAGTTATTACTAAATTTCCAGGTCTCTAAAGTATCTAAAGTCTGAGTTGATAAAGATCTCTCAGCAAAATCTCCAGGAGTGGGGGATGCTGCTAATTTGAAGATGTACAGTGAGGATACCTTTATGTTTTGGATCTGAGTGAGCACCGTTATTTCCTATTTACTCCACTTTGGAAACATATATTTTGAAAGTGTGTTGACAACTTAAATATTTCTTAATGCAGTCTCCCTTGCACTATTTTGAAAAGCTGTTGAAATGGGAAAAGAAGTGTAACCTAGAAACAGACTGCAGCTTTGGGGCGAATCCAGTGTTTTAAAAGCCTGTGATAAAACAAAATGAAAGAAAATATTGTGAGACCCAAAGCAAAAGAACCCAAGGTCTAAGGGGGTTTTTATGATAATCCAAGGCTTCCATGCCTGTTGACCCAAACAATCAGGGTCCAGGATGAAAGTGTTCAGCATGCTACTCAGTCAATATTGTTGTTGGGAATGAAAACTTTGTTATGGACAAAAGGGGGAATTTTGTGGACAAAGAAAAACAAAACTGTAAGGCAAGATGACTAGACCTCTGAAGTGATTTCAGGACAGGTTTTGAAATGCATGAAATGAGATGCCTTTCTAGGTGTCTTTCAAGATTCTGGGGTTGCTGATGTTAGGGAATAACTTAATTCTTGCCTACAACAGTCAAACAGGAAGTGACAATCTTAATTTAAATTTTATTTACATAAAATTGTGAAGGAGGCACACAATCCTAGTAAAAGCATCAGCTACAAATTAGGTCTTGACTATTTACTTCTGCAATGCTTGGGATCAGTAACCTCAAGCATGCTAGACAATTACCCCACCACTAAGCTGCACTCCCAGCCCATGTTCCAAATTGTACAAATGTCCATATGTCCAGTATTGTGTGTATGCAGATGCATGTGTATGTGGAGGCTGGAGGAAAAATGTGGATGTTCTTCCTCAGCTCCATCTATTATTATTTTACATTAAAAATTTCATTTTTATTATTCTGTGGTTGGTGTGTGCATGTGTACTTGCTATAGCATGTATATGTATGGAGAATAAAGGATAATGTGTGGGGGTTTGTTTTCTCCACCCACTATGTGGGTCAGGGTATTGAACTCAGGTCTGTTGGCTTAGCAGCCAGATGCCTTTGCCCACTGAACCATCTCCCCTGACACACACACCACACCCTCCTATCTATTTTTGAGAGAGTTCTTTTCACTTCTCTGGGATTCAGCAAATAGGCTTGTTGTTGTCCTGGGATCTGCCACTCCAGCACTGTGAGTTCAAGTGTGTGCTACTGTGCCCAGGTTTTCAGGCATTTTGCTGACTGAATTAGCACCCCACTTCTTGTTTTAGACAGCTTTTTTTTTCCCAGAGACAGGGTTTCTCTGTGGAGCTTGGCTGACCTGGAGCTTGTTCTGTGGAGCAGGATGGCCTCAAACTCACTGAGATCCCCCTGCCTCTGCCACCCAAGTGCTGAAAGTAAAGGCCTGCACTACCATGGCCAGGCCAGATTCTTTGTAGCTCAGGCTGGGTTGGAACTCACTATATAGTCCGTGCTGGTGCCAAACTCAGAATGGTCTTGCTTCAGGCTTGAAGGTGCAAGAATTAGAGGCATGCTGTACCGCTCTCACGTTGAATGTTTTTGAAATGCCTCCGACTTGGTTTCTTCCATTCCTGTTCTTTGCTCCTAGGAAGCATTCCTTTGGTTACAATATTTACATGAAGAAAACACCTTTTTGTGTTTTCATTTCAAATGAGCAAAAGTTGTTGTAAAAAAATTTCAAATGAGAAAAACAAGGACACTTTGAAGAGAATTTAAGCCTCTTCTTTTAGGACCCTCTTACAACATTTTTCCCGCTTATGGCCAAAGTCCAGCTGGCCGGCCTCTCTCGCCCTGTTCTGCCTTCTGTGATTTGTTTGCCTGAAAGAACCTGGATCCAGTTGAGGGAAAACAGAGTCTGAAGTCAGAATCAGGACAATGGCATCCCGCTCCTTGTCCACAGGCCAATCCCACATGGGTTTGTTTTAGTTCTCAGTGATGGCAGAATTTTTTCCCCTGACAGTCATCTGTGTCATCTCTGGATTCCCCTGCTTATCTTTAGACAAACTCCCAACAATCTGGGGCCAGAATTCCAAGTGAACGGTTTGTCAACGCTGGCCGTGCTAGCTGAGAGGGGTGGAGATGGGGGTGGAGTGTTCTGTCAGTGGCATGTGACATCCAGGATATCACTGAGAGCACAAAGAGACAGGCCGAGTTCTCCTCCGCTGAGTGGAGAAGCACAGCTTCTAAGGCAGGGGGGTCTGGAAGCATTGCTTGAAGGGAGACCTAGCATGGGCTGTAGTTCTTTTTTGCATGATTGACCTGGTAGAAGGGTTGAAGGGAAGGAGGTGAGGATTGGAGGAAAAGCCAAAACTGATACCAGCTGGAAGGTGCTGCTAATGACGGAGGCCTTGCTGCAGGGTCCTGATACATCCATCAGGCCCTCAAGCAGTGCCTGGCACATAAAGTCTATCTGTGTTGGATATCATTGAGATATTACTAACTGTGGAGATCCTGAGCAGTGTCCACATTGTCCAAATCCCTAAACCTACTCCCAGGAAGATGGTGTAAGCATCTTCTAAAACAACATCATTCTTCTATTGGGAAGCCTTCATCTTTAGAGCCTGTGATGTCCTACATCTTTCCTCAATGAATTTAAACACAAAGGGTTGTTCCCTGTCCCCATCTCCAGGGCAATTTTGTATCCTTAGGACAAGAGCAATGATCTGACCCTTCCCAGGGATTTCTTCTAAGGTATGGAAGCAACTTCCTAGCCTCTTTCTATTGATTGCTGAGGCAAAATAGAGATGCAATCTTCCTTGGGAGATTTCGACAAGTTAATTACCCATCCCTGCTTCATTGCTCCACATCCCAGCAGCTCATTTGACTCCAGCCTCCCTCAGCTTCTTTCAGTGTCGATGCCTCCCAAGCTCCTGCCAGCTTCAGCTTTGCTGTTTCCTCAGCTTGGAGTCTGCTCACATTCACCTGATCAGCTCTGTGGACTCTCCTAGTCTGACCGGCCAAAGAGGTTCATGGGCCTTCTAAGGCTGTAATGCTTTTCTTAGTTTGTGCCATAGCAACTGTTAATGTTTCATTCTTTATGGCAGAGAGTATCACTGTGTCACTCGGGGAGTTGTGGGCACTTCATGGGGAGTGCCTCATCGTGCTGTACCCTTAGGGCAACTGATGTCTTAACTGACAAGGTCACTGGGGGAAGGGCATGTTCTTTCCTTAGTTCATGTCTTCTATTTGATGAAAGGGCTGAAAATTCAACTGAACACATTCAAAACTGAAGAGCTAACAGCTCAGTAAGCTCCTGAGTGACTTCTAGAAAGACTTTGCTCAGATTTCGACAATGTGGAGGAGGCAGAGGCAGAAGTGTGGGGAGGTGAGATGGAGAAGTAGCCAGGGCAGTATGATACAGATCCTTGACAGCCAAATGAAAGGGCTCCAATGCCTTTGGAGAACAATGAAGAGGCGAGAGAGAGAGAGAGAGAGAGAGAGAGAGAGAGAGAGAGAGAGAGAGAGAGAGAGAGAGAGCGCAGCAGGGGAAACCGGCCATTGTTAGAAGTAACCGTGACCAAACAAAGACACACATCTCTGTAGCTCTGTCCTTTGTCAATTGTGTGACTGTAAGTTAAGGTTTTCTCATAACAAGATGCTCATATGGCTAACAGGAATTGAGAACAGAACTGATCTATAGGGATCTGTGATAATTAAAAAAGATAATGTACACACAGCGCTTGTATTGGAGCAGGGGCAGAATGCAAAGTACCTTGAAAAGGGGTTGTTAGGAGCTGTGGGATTAACAGTAATACAGTAGTAATAATCACCAAATGACACAATGATGTGTGTGAACATGCGTGCATGTACACATGCCTATGCATGTGTCAAAGGCAGCCTCAAGTGTTGGTCCTTAGGTGCCTTCTATTTTTTCTTTGAGACAGGTTCTCACACTAGCCTGGAAGTTTGCCAAGTAGTCAAGGCTAGCCCAGCTTTTTCATAGAGCATCTGAGGATCCGTATGTTTCTGCTCTCATCTCGCCATAACTGAGATTGGAAGCACACATGTGCCTGGCTTTCCATATGGGTTTATGTGTTTTGAACTCAGGCCCTCTCGCTTTCAAGGAAAGCATTTCACTGACTGAGCCATATCTGGGTCCCACAGCTTAACAACATGAAGGAATTGTCACAGGATACCTCCTCTGGGACCTGTGAGAAAGGCTTGTGTTCTGGCACCTGCTGCTGGTACCAAGGGCAAAGTCTCCTCTTTCTCCATACTTTCCTTGTGCAGGACTGACCCTCACTCCACAGAGAGGGCTCTCTGGGCTGTAGGACCCAAAGAATTTGGGGGAAAAAAGGACACAGGGACCCTGAAAGGAAGAGAAGAGACAAGTCCCTGGGCAGAAAGGATCCTCCTCTTACAGTTGCTGATGAAGCCTGCACATGATAAGTGCATGTGTGTGAGCATGGACACACTCCTACACAACAGTGTAAAATTTAGGAAGGAAAGCTTTTAGATCACAGTGAAGAAGCATTAACCATCCTCCATCCCCACCATGGATTGTGCAGTTGGTTAAAATGTAGTTCCAACGTGGGCTACCGGAACCTCTGGCACATTTTTTTTTTCTGTGCTCAGTTTGAGCATAAGCATCTGGGCTTGTGTAATTTTTTTCCCTCCTCACTCTCTCCCCAGCTCTAAAGGTGTGGCATTAGACAATATTACTTCTGCTGCCGCCAATGGTCTGATGCAAATCCAGAGCCCCTGCATTGAAGTTATGAGAATTCTGAATTTCCTTGGGTGATCAAAGTACAAGCAAAAGGTGTGAAAATTGAGGGTCAGCCTGGGGTTAATCCTTCCCGGAAATGCATTTGTTTTTTGTATCTGAAATTAACCTCACCTAAAGAACTGTAAGGAAGAGGTCACTCCTACATCGGGGGCTGCCCTCCAGGTTCTTTTTCCACTCTGCCAAGCTCCCCTCCTCCATACCTCTACCTCTTAGAAAGCTGTGACTCTCACCTTTGCTACTTAGATTTATGTCCCTTGGAAAAGAGGTTGGTGTGGAGAAAGATGATTGAAACCGTTTCAATCCCCTTACACCCACCCCACCCCCCACGTTCCACTCCCTCACTCCCCGCCCCACGCTCCCACCTTGGCCATGGGAAGAATAGATCACTATGTCTCAGCCTTCCTGTCCCCTTTCAGCTACTTGGGACTGTTCAGCCTTCCTGCTCCACACCCATCAAAATCTGCATCACACATGGGAGCCAGTGGGCCCCTCCCAGACACCAGAGTAGCACTGGACTCAGGGCTCAGTGTGCAGAACCACTCATGCTTCCTTCTTTCCAAAACCAGGGCCAAGGATTTGCAGGCTCTGGAGATGAAATGTGGATGGGACATTAAGCTAAATAGAAAACAGTGCATGGCATAGTCATAGCATATTGACTAGTAGAATGTCTGTCTGTCTGTCTGTCTATCATCTAGCTATCTGTCTGTCTGTCTGTCTATCTATCTATCTATCTATCTATCTATCTATCTATCTATCTATCTGTCTATCATCTATCTAGTGTGTGCCTACCTGTATGTACATCTGTGTACCAATGCACTGCCCACAGAGACCAGAAGGCACCAGATCCTTTGGAACTGGAGTTTGAGAAGCTGCCATGTGTGCGCTAGGAAACCACTGAGCCATCTCTTCAGTCATACTGGGAAGTGTTTTGATGGCAAAACATAAGAAATAACAATCTGGACCCTCAATGATTATGTAGCCACAGGCCATATATGGGTTGCCTTTTGAGACTTAAAACTAATCTTTGTAGTAAGAAGTTTCTGGCCCAGTCTTTCTGGCCTAGCTCGGAGGTTCAGACCCACTCACAGCCCTGCTGCTACTTAGCCTCAAATAATGACTCAGATGCTTATATTAATTACATGCAGCTTGGCCTATGGCTCAGACATACTGCTAGCTAGCTCCCATGTCTTAACTGTACCCATTATTCTTACGTTGTTTAGCCACATAGCTTGATACCTTTCCTCAGAGTCATTTTTGTCTTTGTTTCTGTGTGTCTGCTGGTGTTTCTGACCTTTTCTTCCTCTTCCCAAAGTTTTCTTAGTCTAGTAGCCCTGGCCACACTTCTTGACTGCCTTCTGGCCCATCAGCATTTCATTAAACTTGTAGGAGGGACAAATATTTGCAATGTACCAGAATATAATCCCGCAGCAAATATCTCTCTCTCTCTCTGTTTGTGTGTATACAAGCATTCATACAGGTGTGGAGGCCAGGGATCAATATCAGATATCTTCCTAAACCACTCTCCACTGTATTTGATTTTTTTTTTTTGAGACAATGTCTCTCACTGAACCTGTAGCTGGCTGGACAGTGAGATCCAGTGATCCTCTTCACTCCATAGTCCCCCTCACTGGTGGGGTTACTGACCCATCCAGATTTTACATGGGAGCTGAGGATGTAAGTTCAGATATACATCTTTGCACATCAGTTAATTTTTTCTTTATGATCAAATCATCCTCTTAGCCCATTTTTTTTTTAGATTTTTATGAAATAGAGAAATAACTCGCTAGTTTCTAAAGCCACCATTGGTTTGGATTTCTCTTGCAGAAAACTCTGACCTCGCCAAAGTCAATCCTACATCTTATGTTTAATATAGTTGGAAAATGCTGTGTTTCCTTTTGATAAAAGAAATCTGTTCTTAAAAAACTGTATACGTGGGTGTTTTGCCTACATGTATGTCTGTGTACTGTGTGCACGTCCGGTACCCACTGTGGGCAGAAGAAAGGGTTGGATCCCTTAGAACTGGAAGTACAGAAGTTGTGAGTTCCTATGTGGAGCCTTCTCCAGCTCCTCTACTTGTACATTTTAATTTTTTTGGCATCCATACTCTATTTGTAACATTGAGGTAATTTTTAACAGATACAATAGATTTCTTAAACTTTTTAATCAGTCTGTAGTACTTGTACACGTTAATGGTTAATGGGTTTCATTACATTTTCGAACACCCACGTAACATATCTTGATCAGATTCACCCCCTAATTCTTTCCTATCCCCTCTCTTCCCCTTCTGCATTCCCGAGTGTCTTTCCTTTCATGTCATGCTCCTCCCCCTAAATTCCACATCTGAGCGGAAACACAAAGCACTTGTCATTGGAAACTGGCTCATGTTTAACATGATGGTTGCCAGCTCCATTCATTTCTCTGCAAATGCTGAGATTTTTGGTGATTTATGGCTTCATTATGCATTTATGCTTCATTTTTAAAAAGTCATATGTTTATGGGTACCTAGGTTGCAATAAACATAGATGTGTATGTGTCTCTGAGACATGCTGTCTTAGAACCCTTTGGGCATGCATAAGGAGTATATATATATCAGGCCTATAGAATGATTCTACTTGAAGATTTTTGAGGAACTTGCATGCTGATTTTCATAGTGTAGTACAGAAATGCTCCTCCTTAATCGCACTCCATCACCCCATCTTCTACAGCATTTTCCTCATAAATGATTTTATTCTTACTGGAGTAAGACTTAAAATTGAGTGTTAGAGAATCATGGCATATGTCTAGGGAGGTGTCAAGAGTTTAGTTCTCAAAGGCCATTTGCTAAGAGATTTTGATTAGTCTCATTTTAGGTGTGTGGAAAAAGGTGCAATGCCCATGTTCTTATCCAGGAATCTGGGCTGAAGCTCAGTGAGAAAGCCTGTGCATCCTATACACAGGGCGCTGGGCTCTGTCCCTAGCACCTTGTCTCTGAATAGTTCCCTAGACAAACAGAAGGACAGCTGAAGGGGATAAGGTCTGATAAGGATGTGGCTCTTTGCCTGCAGCTTTCCAAAGCTGAAGTTTGCTGATAAGCACTGAAAAACTTGCTGTGTGAGCAACCTACCCTCCCATTATAGAGGGAGGCCAGCTCACACTAAATGCAGATAACAAGCTTTCACATAGTGTTTAGAAATAGGTTTAACTGTTCTCCCTTCCTGGCTCGATGCTGTGCAAAGGCAGTGATGATGGTGACTGAATTCCTTTCCGCGTCTGAATAATCACAGCCCTAAGACTGAAAATCAACCATGCAATCCCTTTCCAAGTCACATAGCAGTGTCATGTTCTGGACATTAATCACTGTCCCCCTTCCTGGAGGATCCTTTGGTCGATAGTGTCACTTCCTAAGTGGGCTGCTCACTAGCAGCAGGATTTAGGCCTCATTATTCTCTTGGTTAAAGGATGCCTCCAATTTCACAAGGCCTCCCTCTTCCCTAGGGACCGAGGAAGGGAACAGCTCCCATCCCAGGCGCTGCTTTGTTTGCTCCTTTGAGTTGTGTGCCCCCGCTTCCTTGGCTGTCACCATAATAGATGGGCTTCTAGATTTACTGGCTCAATTAAGACTCTGTCTACCTGACAGTAATGGATGGTTTTGAGCTAGCCTCTTAAAAAAATAGGAAATTCTGTGGGGGAAATAGTTGGTTCTGTGAATAGGAATTGTCAGAGTAGCCCCTGACTTGTGAGGAAATAACTCCAGGAATACACTACTTCAGTCCTGTGGACAAGGAAGTGGGGACATTAAAAAAATATCATTGACATGTTACCTTCATCATGTGTATCTATGACATGGAGATTCTAGTCTCACTCAGCTATGGATGGCTTTCTGATATGACTGTCTACTATTTTCTATGAACCAGCTGTCAGACTAAGAAACTTGACCTCTCGAAGTTAAGACAAAACAACCTTTTTGATAAATGCCTTGGCAATTCTATTCTCTTGGTTTAGAGTCACAGACTATTTGACCTTCAGGAACTAAAAATTTTGAAAAGCAGTTGTTTAAAAATCAACACAAGAGTTGGGTGTAGTGGTAAATGCCTTTAATCCAAACTTTTGGGAAGGAGAGGCAGAAGGATCTCTGTGAGTTTGAGAACAGCTTGGTCTACATAGATAGACTCTGTCTCCAAAATGAAAACAAATAAAAATCAACACAAGGGGTTGGGGAGATGCCTCAGTTGGTAAAGCGCTTGCTGTGCACAGAGAATTATCCATAGTGCCCATTTCAAAATCATGGCAACAAAACATTGAGCACAATGGTGCTGGTTTATCTATAATCTTAGGTCTGGGAAGGTAGAGACAGCTGTTTACCTGGGCTCCAGTATAGCCTACATGGAGAGTTCCCATTGACCATGCATGTGCACCCCCAACACAAACACAATAGCAAGTACTGTAGGAAGCCTGTACAGAATCATTTTCCCAACCCCCTCCCACGAGCCCAATTCATTATTCTGGTGGATCCTTAACAATTCCAAGAGTGCAATATTGACACACAAATCTAATTGCTTGTTCTGCTTAGATAAAGGTATAGACAGGTGGCCCTGAGACAGGTGGCCCTAGGACAGGTGGCCCTGGTCAGTGAGACAAGAGAGTAGCTGCTGGGAAGAGTGGGGCAGTTTTTCTGTCCTCATAAAGCCAGTCCGAGAGGAGCGGTGCTCCTTTTCTGTTCCAGGACAAATCAAGCTGTAAACTATTGAAGACCATCTTACCTTCTTGGTGGGAAGAAAGAGTGGGAGGGAGATTTTATCAAGCTGAGGACAACAAGGAATCAGAGAAAGAAAGGAAGGAAGGGGGAAGGAAGGAGGGAAGGAAGGAATTCCATCATAAATATTTGCCTTTGAAGATGCCACTCAAATGCTAAATGATGCTGTGAATTCTTTGTCTTTAGGTGAGTTTTTTTTTTTTTTTAAATAAGGGATAAGAAGCCTCTTGTTTTTAACACACTTTAACTGATCTTTTTATAATTTGCATTAAGAAGCTTCCTAAAAGATATAGGCACAAATCCAATGCTGTGTTCAAACAGAAGCATAGTCACAGGCTTCAGAACCTCCAGGGAAACCAATCTTGCAAGTTCAGGAATGGTGCCACGACAAAATGAAACTGCCTATAATCAGGGGAGAACTGAAATTGGCAAATAAAGTCAAGGTGATCACTTAAAAGTGGAGGAACATCTTGGAATGGTGAGTCTATTTTGCTTGTCCACTGCTGCTGAGCACCAAGACTCATGGTGTAGGCATGGTGCTGAGTGAAAGAGACCAGCTTCAAAAGCCTCAACTTCCATGCATCTCTGTGCCTTGTGCAGAGCAGGTGTGGTTCATTGGAGCTTGTCAGGAGCTGGGGTAGGGTGTGGAAATGGGAGTGTTATGGGTAGAGGGTTTTCTTTTAGGATAAGGCAAATATTCTGGAGCAACTAGAGATTAAGGTTATACAGCATTGTAAATGAATGACGGGTGAACTGGATGCTTCAAATGGCCAAGTGGGAATGTACAATGTTCATTCTTACCAAAATTAATACTTAAGTGTGTGTGTGTGTGTGTGTGTGTATGTATGTGTGTGTATGTGTGTGTGTGTATGTGTGTGTGTGTGTGTGTGTGTGTGTGTATGTGTGTGTAGGCCAGAATTCAGCCTGGAATGAAGACTAGACTGGCTTGGGCTAGCCTGTCCTAAACAATATTGTTTTGACTTTCTCAGAACCATTATGTGTTATAAAGCCCGCTTTATGTGAGTTCTGGGGATGTAACTGCAGTCTCCAATCTTGCAAAGAAACACCCTGTTGTTTCTCTGTTGGCTTAGTGGCTGTACCTGAATCTACTGAGGTTTTAACTACCTTCTTTGCCCTTTGGCCCACAGTCAGCACCCTGCCACTCAGACCTCGGCCTGGCAAGATTTCTGGTCTCAAAAGCACTAGCTCAACTGTGGCTTCCAAATATAGGTTTGAGCTAAGTCTTTATAATTCTATTTACCAATAAAAACTCAGGAGTCAGACATTGGGGTGAAAATTTGCTCGATCAGAGGAGCTGAGAAGCAACTAGCTAACCTTCGTTTTGTTGGAGACCCAGAAAGAGAGCATCTCTCCAGCTGTCTCAAGCCAAAAAAGGCTGCAAATCTCTAAGCCTCTCTCTACTTCTTCCTGTGCATCTCTCTATCCATCTTTCTGCCCCTCTGTCCTTTCTATGGCGCATTCCAGTCAACTAGTTGCTGGCTCTGTTCCCGATACCAGGTTAATTTTATTAACACAGCCTCAGAGTTTCACAATGCAATCAAATATCCTGCACCAACACTGTACTGATTGAGTAGCTTTCCAACAATTACATAGCAGTGAGAAGCCTTTTCCAATGCCCTGTTATGTATTTGAAGGTTTTTATATCATAATTTTAAAGTTGTTGGAACAAGGCATGATAATTGGCAGTACTTGGGAGGTGAAATATGAGGACTGAGATTTTGTGGCTAGCCTGGGCCAAGACCAATGTGGGGTAGAGATGTCCTATCTCAAAGAAACAAAACAAAATGAAAAACAAGACAGCACTTGGGCTGAGTATTTGCCCCATACATGTCCCATGGGCTGTCAATCAGGATGAAATAGTATTAAGCAGGTTAGAGTGTGGTTGGTCAAATAGCCCCAGGACCCAATTGCCTGTCTCACCAACACTGTGGTTACTACTACATGCCAAAATACCTGACTTTTTTGTGATCTCTTAAAAGAGAATTTTTAAGTGGACATAGTTTTTTTTTTTCAGTGAAAAAAATCAAATCATTTATTGATTTTTATTGTGTATGTATTTCTTTTTTAAAAAAACTCAGTTATTTAAGACTAAGAATTCTTTTTAAAAATGCACACACACATGTATTGCATATCCTAGGCTACATACAGTCCACACACACTCTGAAGTTTGTAGGGAAGGGACATACTTTTCTTGCCTCAGATGCATAAAGCTCTTTTGATGCTCATGTTCCTGTAGTCTCCCAACTTGTCCTAGTAAGGTGCTTGCAACTTAGACCTTGGTATGAGGTCTCTTTTCAGAGTGTGAGAATCTTGCAGCCAACTAGGCATGAGATTAGGAATCTCAGCTGGGTGTCATTTTGTTTGTGTGTGTGTTTTGGTGCCAAGATGTGATAAGGAAACCTGTACAGTGATGAGATTTCGTTTACCCTGAGGGAACAGGATTCTCTGAGTTGGAGATTTATGTCCAGTGTTTAGTAATTTTCCGACAGACAACAGTAGACTCTGGTTATAAATCTGAGTTAACATGGTTTCCCTCCTTCTGTTAGCAGCCAGCCTCATTCAGTCACGACTGGGAGGTGGGAAGTGTCTCTAAATTTTCACTGCCCCCCATGCTCCCCCCCACCCCCATTTCTGAGTCACCTCCTCCTCTTCTGAGTCAGATGGTCTGGGAGAACAGGAGAGCCCAGCTGACAGTCTGTTTCCTTTACTTAGCAGTGACCTTCCTTTTATCTCAACCCTTGACTTGCTGGCAGCCAGCCACATCCTGGAAGGAAGAAGCAAGACAGAGTGAGGGGAGGTCATATTTATTTTAGAGGAAGTTGAAGGAGAATCTTCAGCAGATGAGCAAGTAAGTCATGAACAGAGTGGGTCAGAAGTGGAAGACAACAAACCATGCTTGAAAGGATTGAAAATCCCAAAGCGTCATTAGCCCCGGGCCTTGAAATGCTATCAGGCAGTACACGCAGCCTGCTAGGCCATTCTGTGACAGCCAGGGCAGGGGTGGCTAGAAATCAAAGGATCAGGCTTTCTTTCTGGTGCTCTTTCCTAGTCCCTATCCCCCCAGTGTTATGATAAGTGGATTCTCCTGTGGTACACCCCAGTGCCAACACTAACAGTGTGTAGTGGGGGGATGCTGTAGATAGGGCTTTGCCCCAAACAGCTGCCTCGTGTTTTGTTTTGAGAGCATAACCTTATGCAGACCAACAGAAAAGTGCCTGTCTGCCTGTCTCCTGAAGTGAAGGGTGACTCTGTAATTCTTTTCAGAAAGTGGAACCAAAGTAATCTACATGTGCACCCGAAGTGTCTGCCCTCACCCTTGGTGAATCAGGTCAAGGTACGAAGTTTGTTTTCTCTATGATTCAGCCACCAAACTACAAATGGCAGATTCTGAGGAACTTTTTGGAAGATGCTTTTTACCATGAAGAGATACTGTGTAGGCTTTGATGCATTTCACCATGGACCTTGGACTCAGTCCTGACATCATTTCTAAGATCTTGACCTGCATACCACTCCCATCTCTGTCTGAGTGTGTGGGATGGTTTACTCACTGTTTATGACAGTTCAACTCTCTCATATACAATATAGATAAATAATCCCAAGACAATCATTCTCTGTCTGGAATGGGCCTAGAATAAGCTGGGCTAGAGTTGGGATTAATGGGACCATTCTGTTACTGAGTAATTTCTACAAGTAAAACTCCTTCTGAAGATTTTAGAAAAATACAAAAGAAAATTCAAAAAGTTAAAGTTTTATTAAGTAACTAAAATGTCCCTATTATTTATATTTCTCTAGTAGGGTATTATGAATAACATACTAACACAGGCTGAGAGACCAGCTATCACTCTGCCCAGGGTAGCAGAAAGAAAGCCTCAGAGTCGCGTGGGAAACGTGTTCTTCAGATAACTTTCTTACTGCGTCTTCACTTCTCCTTTTCTGTCTCTCCTAAGTCTCTCCTCACATAAAGCTTCAGCCATTATATGAGCTGATATTGAAGGTCATTTTACATTTCTTAAGTAGACAATTGAGATACATCCATACTATAAGCACATAAAATTATCACAATGTGTTTTTCTCTCAAACATGAAAAAGCTACGCTGACTTTAGCCAAGGCAAGGCCTCAATGTCAGCCAGGTTTCATGTGTAGTCTATCAAGCAGCAGAAAGGCACAGAGCAGGGCAAGAGACAGTGACCTAGGAATCACCTAAATACTTAGGTCATATACTTTTACCCTGCACAGGCAGTTAGCTAGACCTTAAACTTTGTAACACAAATAAGAGGTTAGTAATACATGTAGGAAGTCAATTATTAAGACAGTGAGTTGTGTTTATAAATGTTTTCTATTAGGTCTTTTCTGCCAGGGAAAAACTGGCACTGAAGTTGTTACATGCCTGACCTTGAACTTGTCCCTGAGCACTTATTTCATCTCCAGGGCAACTAGTCTTATTTTGAATTTGCTGAGATCTTAGTTAAAGGTTTGGCTGTTACTTGAAAGTATATTTTGTTCATCAAAATTACATGGACTAAGAAAAAGTCATCCTTCTGATGAGTCACTGGCAATAGTGCCCAGAAAGGTGTTAAGGAAAGAATCTCACAGCTATTCTTTTAGGGAGCTAAGGTGTTGGCACATGAGAAAGTTACAGACAGAAATAACCAGCACCCACAGTCAGTCATCCCACTGACTTTGTGTGGTGACATATTACATATTTAATAAAACCTGAAATATTGGAGAGACAGCACACAGTCAAATCCTAGGCAGACAGCTCAGGAATTTCTTGATCCTTGAGTACAAGGACGAACAGCTGAGATTCAATAGCACACACCTTTAATCCCAGCATAGGGAAAACCAGGAGTGGTGACCTACACCCTTAATCCCATAACTCCAGAGACAGAACTTCATCTGTTTCTGTGAGTTCAAGGCTATCTACAAAATAGAGTAGTTTATACTTTTAATCCTAACCTGGATGAGATACAGCTGACAAGAAGGGTATATAAGACCTCTTAGAAACCCAGCAGGGGCAGAAGCAAACAGGAGCGAGGCTGAGGAAGTTGCAAGACAGCAGGGTGAGAATTGACTGTGGTGCTTCCTCTCTCTGATATTTTAGCCTTCCCCTGATATTTGGCTCTGAGTCTCTTTCCTTACAATACGAATTCATGTTTCAACTTTGCCTAGTCAGTCCAGTCAATGGTTAGCCCCATGGACTTTGCATAATGGGCAGGTCTTGAATCTTGTATAATGGGACTTCTCCATGGACTTTGCCTAGTGGACTCCTCAACACAAAGTCATTCATGTGGTAGGTCGACCTGTAAGACACTGGCTGTCATCTGCTGTATACTCCTATAGCCTTTGGCACATATGCACATACATATAAGCCTATTTAATGTATAGCTAATGTATGAGAGGCTCTTGAAAGAGTGCTTTGCTTACTGGTACATCCTCCTCAATCTTTGGAAACTAAAGAAAGGATGTGGTCAGCCCTGTACTCATGGCCTTCATAGTCCATCAGTTCTCTGCCTTAAATAGCAATTTCTGAATATAACAAATATGTAAAGCCTTAGAATATTTCATGCATTTCACATAAATATATAAAACATTAGAATATTTCATAAGCTTCATACAAAATATTGTTTGCTGTGTCAAGTGTTTCACTTGTGGGATCAAATTAAGAAGCAGAAATCTACAACCCCATTGTCTTAATAATGTGAATTATATTTTCTTTTACAATAGTATGTATTTACTACTAACTCTAAACAACCCAATAATATAAAGAAAAGAATAAATGCGAAGGTCCTAAAATATGTATACACAACCATGATACCTAGGTTTTAAGTATACTTGTGCATGCCATCTTTCATAAGAATCTCATAGCACTTTCAAATTCTTGTTTAATTGTAGTTTAAATATTGCCTCAAGCCTAACAGAATACCCGCAGCATTCTAGTAGGTGAGCTAGCAATTCTTTTACCCTGGCATATGGTATGTAATGTACAGCAGCTGTGGTTTCAGCTGTCCTTCCCTTGTTTGTCAATATACATGCATGATGATTTCTCTTACGTTCCACTCCACCTTTTCCTCTCTTCTGGTTTATAGTTATTTTGGAGCTGGAGCTTACTCTGGAGCTGACTGCGGTGACTTTCCCACTGGTCACTTCCATGGGATCAGAGGATACTTTAAAAGATCAACCGTTGTGTGCCTTTCCCCATCCTCAGAGCCAGCCACAGAGTTAGCCATAGACGATAGAATGGTGGCACATGTCTTTAATCCCAGCACTTGGCATCCTATGCCACTGCTCCAGTACTTGGAAAACACACATGCTTTAATTCCATTATGAGGGAAGTTGAAACAGAAAGTGATATGGCAGGAGAGAAAAAGAAATATAAGGAAGGAGGAGACAGGAGTTCTGCCCGTTGCCCGTGACTCCCTCCCTTTCGGCTGAGGACTCGGGCATTCAGTCTGAGGATTCCTGAGGAGCTGCCTGGGTGAGAAGAGGCTGTGGCTTGTTCCTCTGTTTCTCTGATCTTTCAACTTTTCCCAATAACTGGCTCCAAGTTTTTATTATATATAATATCAAGTAGAATTTGGGCAATACCATGGTATGCAGCTCCTGGGCTCAGTCTAAGTACAGTGTAATCATATTTCATAGCTCACTCTGTTATCAACCTGTCACCCTCCCAAAGTGTGTCCAGCTGGGAAATAGACTCCTTGTCTCTTTCCCTCTAGTGACAAAGAAGGAAAGGAAACACTGGCTTGGCTAAGCTGCTTTTCTATTATCCTGTTAGCCTTTACATAGTTAAAAAATAAATATACACATTATTCATTTGTGTGTGCCTTTAAATAGGTATGTAGCCATTGTGTATCTGGATACTTGGAAATTAATACACACATTTGTACATATACTAATACATGTATACGTATACAATATATAATCATTCATGCATATGTAGTTGATTTAAGAAATTTCTCTTTTTATATTGATTCATTTTACATAAATGTAATGATATGGATACAAAATCCTGATATATTTGCCTCAGTATATTTTGGAAGATTAATAATGAACTTCCCAGAATTCTAAAGATATTTGTGGGAGTTCATCTGATCAAGTTAATGATTTCAAATCACTGGGTTTTCCACACCCCTCTAGGGGCAGCTGTATTTTTTTGTTCATTTCCCTTGGCAGGAAGTTTTCTGGTTCAGGCGAGGATGTATGTGAGGTAGCCTACAGCAATGTCATCTCAATGGACTGAGGCAGCGACTCTGCCATCAAAGATCTGATCAACCCAGGGTCCATAGTCTCTGTCACAGAGGCCTCTTAGCCAGTCAGAGATGACTCAGAGCCACATGAGTTTTGGAGATGGTTACAGGAGACATAACCCATCCTCAAGATGGAGTCTACCAAGAGTTAAATCCCTCAATACTCCATTCTTCCATTTAATTGTGAGACAGTGGGAAAAACTTTTCATCTCCCCCAAAGATATAAGTATTTTTCTATTAAAAATTATATATTTGATTTATGTGTGTGTATAAAAAAGAGGGTGTGTGTGTGTGTGGGGGGGGGGAGAGAGAAAGAGAGAGAGAGAGAGCGAGCAAACATATTTTATAATTGTGTGAGTATGATTCTGCAGTATGATTCTGCAGAGGCAAGAAGGAGGGGTTGGACATTTTTCTCTATTACTCTTTCCCCATCCCCTTGAGTCAGGGTATCCTCATGAATCTTGAGACTATAACTTCTCAGCTGTGTGGGAAGTCAGTGAGCCACAGCAATTTCCCTGCCTCTAACTCCTCTCAGAACTAGGGTTATAGGCATCTGTGGGAATACTCAGCTTTTTATGTGGGTGCTGAGAATTGAACTCTGGTCCTTATGGTGGAGAAGTAGATGCTCTTATCCCCTGAACCAGCTCTCCAATCTAAGATGCAGCAACTTTTTCATGTACAAAATGTTACATTGACCAATTCTGCACATCTCCTAGTATGCCATGTTAATTCAGTGCAGTGATGGCTGTAACATGTGATACCCTATTCGAGGGTAAAGTGTTATCTGTTGCCATCTGCAGTGAGATTGAGTCAGTGGCCATGAAAATATAGCACATATGAAAGGTGGACATTGTCTTGTATGATATGCAGTTTTAAATTCTGTATATTGTGTTTTTATTATAAATAAATATATCTAAAATTCCTATATGGCAGTTGTTTATGCAAATATAGTGAGATATATTGATGTGTATATCAAGAAAAGTTTATTTGCAAAGGATATTTTAAATTGAAAAACAGGTAGGGGCAAGATGAAGTCCTAGATTTGAACATTTTACTTCTGCTGAGCCATCTAATAATTACTAAAGTGTTTGGGTTTATTACTGCTTTTCTTGTACTTCTTGCCTACAGGAATCCAGATCTTGTCTTTAGTTGCACCACTTAATTTCTACTTTTTTACCTTTTGTTCTTTTATAGCATTAAAATTATTGAATTTTCAAGTTAAGACACGATCCATATATTTGAGGCTCATTCTTGAAGCCCTATAACCTAGTCATTTTAAATATAGTCATGATTTTGTATACTATTCATCAATATTTATCCCATAGTCCTTCACTATCTATGGGTGAAGTCCCACACATGTCAACAATCCCCATCCCACCCTTTCCTGTACCTGGCTACTAACCATGTATTCTCTGGCTCAGTTGACCCATGTCTGCTTTGGAGATGTCATACAAATGCAATAAAAGAAAATGTGTGTGTCTAATTTATTTAACATCATGTTGTAACCTGGATTCTTTTATGACTAAAGTAATTTTATTAGAAGAACATACATTTTTGTTATCTATCTCTTCGTCAGTTAATTGACATTTGGTTTGTTTCACTTGTTGGCTATTATAAATGATGCTGGAACAAACACCCATGTATAAGGCTTTGCATGGATGTATGTTTCCAGTTATCTCAGGTATATATTTAGGAGTGAAATTTCTGGATCCAGTGGTCACTCTGTTCACATTTGTGAGGAGCTGCCATGCTGCTTTCTATAGTGGTTGTACTTTTAGTATCCCAAAGTAATATACAAATGTTCTAATTTCTCCACCTCCTGGCCAGCATTGCCTATCTTCTGCTGTTTTTAAGCCTGTGAAGGAGGGTCTCACTGTGCATCTCTCTCATGTGTAATGTGAGGTTTTCCTCCATATCTTCATTTTTCGTTTCTATATCTTCTTTGAAGAAATGCCTATTCAAATCCTTTTCCCACTCATGAACTGTGCTATCTTTTTATTGTTGTATTTTTACATTACATATTCTAAATACTAGACTTTTTTCAGATATATGATTTTAGAAGCAATTGGAGTATAGACTCAGGAGTCATGGGAATATTATAAAATAATACTTTGTTATTGATGAAAAACTGTGGTTTACATCTATGGCTCAACAACTTGTTAAATCCACACCTGAAATTAGATGTACTGTTTTGTAGCGTGATTGATATATAGCATGCCACTCATAGTCCCAGCACTGAAGATAGACTGTTTCTTTTTTAAATTAAAAAATTTTTACACATTTTTAATTAAAATAGTGTTACATTACTTTCTCCATTTCTTTCTTTTCTTTCAGATCAGAACAGGAATTTCTAGAGAGGAAAGAAAGAGTTTGAGATGTAATGCTTAATTTTAAATGTTCTGATCAAACATGTCTCAGAGGAAAACAAAGGGACAGAAGCCTGGGCTGGGTGACTGCTCAGCTGGTGAAGTTCCTGCTTGCAGGTCTCAGAGTGCAGGTTCAGATCCTCAACATCCATGTAACAAGCTGGGTGTGACAGCATGCACCTGCAAACCTACTGCTGGGGGGAGGTTAGAGAGAGGTGGATTCTTGGAGCTCTCTGGCCAGCAAGCCTCACTGAATTGATAAACTCCATCCAGTGAGAAATCCTGTTACAAACAAATTTATATTCATATATGAGGAGTGATTGAGGAAGATACTCAATCTTTACCTCTGCTTTTCAGACACACAAGTGTATGTACACTCGATGCACATGTGCACACATGAACACACACAACACACAGACATGCAAAACAGAATCTATTGTACTTACAGTTGTTTAGTAGGTAAATTTTGTTCACTTGGAAAGTGAGGGACCAATGCCTGTAATTCAGGAGATTGTACACCATTTTACTTTTTTCTGCTATGGAAATGAAAGAGAAGTGAGCAGTGGTGGTGCTGCTAAGATGGTCTACTGTGGAAGAGTGCTTACCTTGCAGGTCTGAGGACCTGAGTTTGAACCTCCAGCATGATTGTAAAAGGCTGAGTCTAGCTGTTCATCTCCTATAGTCCATTGTTAGGGGGATGCAGATGGGGGGTCACAGAGGTTGACTGGCTGCCAGCCTAGCTCCAGGTTCAGCAAGTGATCCTATCTTAAAGGAACATGGCAGACAGTGATGGAACAGGACATCTGACATGCTCTTCAGGCTTCTCCAATTATGCACAATGCAATTACCCCCACTGTACACATGCAAAAAATACCACAATACACATAGTTACACACACACACACACACACACACACACACACACACACACACACACACGGGAAGAAGGATTCCACTTAACAGTGATCTTAATTAGTGGTTCAAGACAATTCTTTGACTCTTATTGGATTGCATTCCAAGTTCACCATCCACGGAGCTGCTAAAGAGTTACACAGGACTCTTTGAGACTGACTGTCGATTCTTATTACTTTCTCCTCATGCTAAATTGTACTATAATGTTTCAGACTGACCTGATGAAAATCATTTTCTTGCATTTATATAGCAAAGAAGAAGAGTCATTTATACAGTTTGTTAGCATATATTTAGCACTTTACATCCCTTAATTTTGGAAGGGAGTCTAATATGAACTGGAATTAGCTGTTGAGCCTCACAATAGACTGATTCTATCCAGAGTCCACCAAGGCCATTCTGTTAATATTAAGGAAGTTGATAATTTTGTGTTTTATGAAGAAATCCCCTTTCACTTTAATTTCCTCCTTCAAACAATAGTTAATTTGAGGCCTGATAGCTTTTCTGTGACTTTATTATTATTATTTTCCTAAAGAAACATTAATATAACCTTTAAACTTGAGATTCTCAAAAGACACTCCTAGAGTCTTGCAACATCACTATTCTTTTTAACTCTGCTTTTCCAAATACAGTTGTGAAATAGTTGATGTCTGAGGGTGCCTTATAATAGTCTTGGCAAAGCTGCACCATGACAACTGCTTGTTCTTTGAGGGTAAGGCCTTTCTCTATAGGACTGCAAGCTCCCATGTAAGCCCTTTGAAGGAACAGTCCCGCATAATGCCTGCCTCATGATAGAAGCTCAAGAAATGTGTGTGGAGTTACTAGTTTGGCTTTCAGACTTCAAGAAACTCCTCTGTCCTGGAGCAAAGAAAAAGAGAAAGAAGGAACACAGAAATGAAAGAGAAGATACCAAAAAGAAAAACTAAATAGTAAGAAGTTAAAGTCGTTTTAAACGTCTTCAAATGCGTTGACATTTATGGGATGGAATGCTGTGTCCCCTGTCCCTTAATTTTAGTAGGACACAGTGACTGCTTGTAATAAACAGAGCACAGTGGAGGACACACTTCTAAGTCAGGGACTCCATCTAGGAGGACACGTAACTCTCACCTTGTCTGTTGCGACCCTGCTTTTGGAGTTGGGCTACTATGTGCCCTATGATGCTGCTGTACCACATAGTACTTTGTTATGGCTGTCCAATGGTTGGCTGAGGAAGACAGGATTGGGCACCTGGTCACTGTACACATATACACGTACATACACACATGTGCACACACACACACAAGCATGTTCATATAACACATATACCTCAAGAGTGAAGTCTCTTCAGGCAGAAAAAGCAATTACTTCATATGCACATTTGATGTCCTTTGAGGGTTTCCCCGATAATTTAAGGCTGGAGATATGAGATATGTCTTCACTTCCCAGATACAGCATGTTCCACATACCCCACCATGTTCTGGTGGGATGTCACTGTGGGTATTAAAAGTGAGTTCCAATGAGTAAGAGCAAAATAGTTCCAACCACATAAACAATCCAAAGACAGCTATGTCCGCTTATCATGATAATGGCAGGACAGTTCATAAGTGATCAGATGTTTTCCTGGGTGGGTCATAGGACTAGTCATCATGGTGTGGAATGGCATAGTTAACAACGGTTGTAATGTCAAGTTAACATCATGAACTAGTCAAGGCCATGTATAATGCAAAGTCAGCAGGATGGACTCAGACTGTAAGATTCCCATCTTGCCTGCAAATCTGAGACACAGTGGCTCAGTGACCCAGAAGAAACAGGGATTTCCTGCTAAGTCAGGACTCTGAGCCAAAGATGACCACCCACGGACATCCACTCTCTTGGGAGAGAGAGTAAGTCGTCTGCCTCAACCCTAAAAGCAGCAGCGCTGACCCCTAGCCTCAGCTTCTGTCTGGTCTCCTCCTGATGCTCAGGGAGGAAGAAGTGCTCTGAACTTTGAACATGGTTAATAGCATTCTCATGGCTTTTGCAGCACTTGAGGTCTGCCCCATCACCTCTTCTGATTAGAACTGGACATTTGGAGTCTGCATGGCTGGCTTCCTGAAGACCAGGGAGGGAGGCTGAACTACCGCCAGCAATTCCAGGGGGTCACTGGGTCACTGTTCTCCTTTCTGTTTTCCTGTCCTCTGAAGCAGCATTTTGAATAAACAGCTCTTTCCTCTCACAAACCAAGACATGAAAAAGCCTTCTAGGGCCCCCCTGGCTGCTGTACCAGTTTCATTTCCTGTGCTCTGGTGCTGCTTTCCCTCTGAGTACTTTTGGGGTGCACCATCATGACTAATAGAAATGGGTCAAACACACCGCAACTTTAACCCTTCCGTTTTTTGGGAATAGACTCAGTCACAGGACTCTCTTCTGTTCTTGGAAAGATACTATTTAAGTTTTTTTTTTCTTTGTAGCAGTCAAGATTTAAAAAATTCCACCAAAAAATATTTCCATTCTTGGTCATGCTTGATATCATGCGTCACTTGGAATTGGAAGAAGATAATTAAAACAAGCAGCAGACTCAAATACACGCAGAAATATCAAGACTGTGCAGTGCCAGTGCCGACAGAGAAAGCTAGCATCTCTCATCAGCCTGCCCCTGTTCTGTCTCCCCACTTTTATTACTGCCATCAATGGCTCCGTACATCTGAGCAAGCAACAGGCATGCATACCCCACTCAAGTATGCAACTGCTAACTATACACAGATCCCTGGATTTTTTGATGATGGCTTCTTTAGGACAAACAAACATAAAATGTTTGGAGGAAAAAAAAAGGTTCTTAAAATGTAAATAACATGTTGAACACCAGTCTGACTGCTGCATGATTAAAAATCATTCATTTTCTTGTTTATCCCAAGTTCATCTCTTGGAAACCACTGAACCTGGAGACTCAGAAGCTGTCTGCTCACTTAGCCTGCTCTCTGGGAGGTATCTGTTTGATTCTTTTTCTTTTTCTTTTTGCTGTATGACTATATCCAGAGATGGGAAAATTTGGCACTGTTTATCCTTTGGTCTCCTGTTTCATTTATTGAGCTAAATGGCAAAAATTCCATTTTCTTGAGGCTAAATTCAGTCTCTCATCTGAGCTTTCATTGCTTCTTGCTTTACTCCAGTAAGAGCCTCCTATCAGCCTCCCAGTTTATAGTCTTCTTCTCCCATAGTTCAGTTTTCACATAGCAGTATGTGAGATTTTAAAGGGAAAGTGTCATAGTCATGAAATTAGACTATGTAACAGCCTTTCTTAAAACGTTCCCATGACTCTTCATACACTCAAATCCAACTCCTTTGCTGTGATCTTCATGGCCCCTGCTTCTTCCTCTGGCCTTAGCTTTACAAAAACTATCTTCTCAAATTTAATACATTTATTGTCTTTGTAAATGATCACAAAAATCCAGGTTTAGAACAATTTTGTGATCTTGGGGATGGAGGGAAAAATGGATTAGTAGTTAAGAGTGAGTATTCCTCAGTCATAAGAACTAGAATTCAGATCCCAGCATCCATGTGGGCTGTTCTCTCATGCCTAAAACCTACAGCTCCAAGTGACCCTATGACCTCTTCTAGCCTCCTCAGGCCTTCACCCATACATATCTGCACACCTTTACACAGACACACACAGACACATTTATGCTTGTCTATAAATAAGACTTTAAAGAAAACATTTTGTTTGTTTGTTTGGATAGAGTTTCTCTGTGTAACAGTCCTGGCTGTCCTGGAACTTGCTTTGTATACTAGGTTTACCTCAAACTCAGAGATCCACCTGCCTCTGCCTCTCAAGTGCTGGTATAAAAGGTGTGTACCATTATCTCCCAGAGAAAGAGAACATTTTTATAGTATAGTCTCAAAAATTATTATAATACTACTTTTAATTTAGATTCCAAGTACCAAGCAAGCAAGAATCTTTATAGTTTTATAAATTTTCCTTTTCAATGTAAATGTAATATTCTAAATATGCACTCCCTAGTACTTAACTTTTCTTATTAACCATCAGTTAATGTTTTAGCATTTATTAACATTTCATTCTTTTTAACTGATGAAAAATATTTCATTGTAGAGAAAACAACAATATTTTAATATGTTCATTAGATGAATATATGGAATATTTCTGGCTTTTATCTATTATGTATATTGTTGCTGTGAACATTAAGACCCAAGTTTTTCTGTTGACATGTTTTTATTTCTTTAGTACATTCCCAAGTAATCCTATGGGAAGCTGATGACATCATTTTTAGGAAACATCCAAACATATTTCTAAAGCGTCTGCACCCTATTATATTCCCGGTAACAGTATATAAGCCCTAATATCTTCACATCCTTGCTGATATTTATTTGATGCTTTCTTTCTTATCATGGCCACAGCAGTGATTTAATTTTTCTGTTTCTTTTCAAAATATTATGTGGATTTTAATCCTTTACTGTTTAAATTTTCTGGGTGGTAAGCCAACTACATTCACCTTGCACACACACACACACACACACACACACACACACATACACACTGATGTCATTAGAGTCTTTTCTCCTCTACTTTCTGAAAGTTTTTTCTTTTTTTCCAAACAATATTGATATTCTTTTTTTAATGAATACACAAGAGAGATTTTCCTAGAAAAATAAATAGTTTTGAGTTTACTTGGTCCTGAGATTTTCTTACCTTGGGAAGAGTCTAAATTGCTAGTACAAACTTTTTACCTATGAATAGACCTATTTTTTCTTGAATGAGGTATATCTTTTTTTTAGGTATGTCTATTTTGAATCTCTCTCTTTTTGCCTCTTTCTCTCTCTCTTTCTGTGTGTGTGTGTGTGTATGAGAGAGAGAGAGAGAGAGACAGAGAGAGAGAGAGAGAGAGCGCACTTGACTATGGAGATCAGAAGACGACCTTGAGATTAGTCTTTGCTTTTCATCTTGATGTAGGGTCACCCACTGTTCACCATTGTTTATACCAGGCTATCTAGCTTTCTGCTATCTCCATCTTCTTGCTATAGGGATGCTGGAATTACAGATCCATGCTGACATTGCATAGGCTGTGTGGGTGCAAACCTAGGTTCTCACACTTAGATGACAAGAACTTTACCTATTGAGCCATATTGCCAGCTATTTTTCTAGAAATTGTGTATGTAGTCTAGTCCTTTGCATAACGGTGTAATATTCTCTTATAATCCTCTTAGTTTTGTAAGGTTGGTGGTGCCTTTCCTCTTTCTCTCCTTGTCTTTGGAAATGTGTATTTTCTTTCTTACTATTTAGCAAAATGCAAATTTTGTAAACTGGTTAATCTTTTTAAAAGCCCAACTTTTGGTTGTGTTGATTTTTATTGCTTTTCTGTTTATATTTCATTGAGCTCCATTCTAATCATTGTTTCATCATTTGTTCATCTCAGCTACTGACTTGGGCTTCTGAGACAGGCACTAAAATGATGCATTTTTTTCCCCTAGGCTGCCTTCTATGTATCCAATACATTTTGACGTGTTTTCATTTTCTTCCCTCTCAAAACCTTTAACTTTTTCCTGTGTGCTTTCACTTTGATCTGTGGTCTTTTAGAAGTGTATTGCTTTGTGTACAAGTATTTCTCAAATTTATTCCTCTCTGGGTTTACTCTTTTTGTTGTGGTCAGAAGACATTGTATAATTTTAATGTGTTTAAGTTTGTTAAGACTTGTTTTGTGACTCCGTGTAATTCTTTGAAGAATGTTCCTTCTGTGCTTGATAAAGTTTGTGATCTTATAATCTTGGTCTATAGTGATCCAAGAGTATTATTTTGCTGGATAGCATTGTCCAGTGCTATATATTTACTGATTTGTTCTTGTTACTGCTGTCCAGTGGGTCTATCAGTTATTGAGCCTGGAGTATTGAAATTCTCAGCTATTTCTGTTATGTTGGTTTATAGTTCATGTATTTTGGAGATCTGCTATCATGAGCACAAACATAAATAAGTGTTCTATCCATAGATAGAACACTTACAAATTGACCTTTTGATCACCATGAAGATTTTCCTTGGTCTCCACAAAAATTCTTCTTAAAATCTATTTTGAATCTACTATTTATGTTTATGCTTTTACACAGAGTATTTTTCCTATTTTACCTTGAATGCATTTACTTATGTAGCTACTTTATACACAAATCTTATGTTTTGCTTTTTTTTAACCTAATAGATTAATCTCTGAGCATTGAATGGGACATTTAGCCCATTTATATTTAGTGTAATTATCACTATGGATGAATTTCCAAAAACTATTTTGCTGTTTCTTTTTATCTATATTTTTGCTCTTTTATCATTTATATAAATATATAAGTATCTTTTTTTAGCATATTGACTTTCTTATTACAAAAAACATGCTATTATTTTTAGTAATTGCTCCAAGGATTACAGTGTTGGCCTTAAACACAATCTCTTTAAAAATAATATTTAGTACCCTTACTCTTTCATGGTGCTGAAAGTTATGCTGCACCAGAGGAAAAATAAACACCAACCCAGTTACAAACCCTGAGACTAACACTGGCTACTTGATTGTAAGATCTGCTGGTGCAACCGTGGCACAAAAGTTGTGGGTGTAACCACCCACTGTGTGATTAAATTTAAGGCCTACTCCATGAGATAGAACCTACAGCTTTGTAGGTCAAGAACCTAGGACTTCAAAGGCCACGGACCTAGAGGAAACAAATACTACTGTTATGTTAAAAGAATGTATCAATAAAATGACTCCTAACAGAATTTTGTTAACCTCATAGATCAGTGTCTTGCCCAGCTCTTATGAGGGAAGCTTCCTCCTATAGTAAATGAGAACAAATATGGAGACCCACAACTGGACAAAGAGCAGAGAGTGAAAGACATTTGAAAACTCAGTTCTAAATGGGATGTCTATATCAAAGCCTTCCCTTCAGAGATTAGGCAACCTTGTAGAAAAGAAGGTGGAAAGATTGTAAAGACCAGAAGGGATAAAAGACACCAAGATGTTTTATACACAGTAAGACTGACATATATGAATTCAGAGACCATGGTAGCATGCACAGGTCCTTCACAGGTCAAAGTCATTTGGGGACTCAGGGTTGAGAGGTACACTCAAGCCCTTATCCTTAACCTAGAAGCTGTCTCCAATTTATAACCACTTGCAATGGAAAAATAGTTTTCTCCAATGGGGTCTCACTGGGTATACAAACCATACTTAAAGATAGGCTTCATGCCCAGAAGTAGTAGAGCCAACACAAAATAAATTTAGTGATATTTTTAGAGGAATTTTTTTGTCTGGACTTAAAAAACAAACACAAACCCCTGCAGGTCTTTTGCTTATATATTACATTTCCTGGTTTTGTGTTTTTATGGGACTTTGGTGTGTGTGCAGATGTTTGTGTCTGCGTCTATGTGTGGTTGTTGTGCTTTTTCTTTGGCTTTACCCCTCCCAGTTTTTGTTATTATTATTATTATTAGTGTTGTTGTCTTTCTTTTTCTTTTATTCTTCTCTCCTACTTTGTAGCTTTTCCTCCCTCCACTTCCCCCAGTCCTTTCCCCAGATCCCCTCTCCATCTGATCCATGCCTCTTCAGTTTCCCTTCAAAGAAAGAGCAGGTCTCCCAGGGATATCCACTGAGCATGGCCTAATAGGATGCAAAAAGACTGGGCACAAACCCTCATGTTAAGGCAGGGTGAGGCAAGCCAGTATGAGGAATAGGGTCCTAAGTTCAGGCAAAAGAGTCAGAGAGATCCCCTGCTCCCATTGTTGGGATTCTCACAAAAACACCAAGTTATGCAACCATAGAGTCTATGCAGAGAACCTAGAACATACCTGTACAGGTTCCCGGAGCTTTACGTAGTGTTTGGCTTTGGGTTGCTGCATCTTCTCCCATCCGATGCTAGATGACCCTCTTCTGATGACAATTGGGCTAGTCATCGATCTGTGAGCATAGAAGAATGTATTAGGCCTGGTTCTCTGGACTGTCTTGCCTCTTGTTTCTGGTCCTCCTTGTGATATCAAGCTTGGGCTCTCTCTAATGGTGTGGGCCTCAAGGTGGATCAGTCATTGGTTGGCCACTCCCATAAGAAGTTCTGTGCCACCATAACCCCATCACATTTTGTGGGTCAAAGGATTTGTGGCTGGTTCAGTGTCCCAGTCACTTTGTTAGAAGTCTTGCCTTGCTATGGATGGTGACAAGTTCAGGCTCTGTATACCTCATTACTAAGAGATTTTGATAGATTCACTCTAGTAGATTCCAGGAACTTTTCACCGCACCAGGTTTTTATATTGCCCCCTCCCAGTGCCTCCCAATTTCAGTTCTCTCTCTCTTCATCCCTTCCCCCATCCCATCTGATCCCTCCTTTTTCCAGCCATATCTGCCCCCAGTCCACCCAAAAAATCTCTTCTATTTCACCCTGGGAGATCCATGAGTCCCTTCTTGAAACCTCTTTGTTACTTAGATCTTTTAGGCCTATGGATTGTAGTATGATTACCTTTTTCTTAACAGCTAATGTCTACCTGCAGGTATGTACCGTGTTTGTATTTCTGGTTCTGGGTTACCTTATTCAGAGTGGTCTTTTCTATTTGCCTTCAAATTTTACCATTCATTTGCCTTCCAATTTCAAAGACAGAAAGCAAGGGTATGAATTTGGGTGGGTATTGTGCTGAGAAGAATCTGGAAGAAATTGGGGGAGGGGAACTTATACAAACTAGTTTTGCCTGTCAGCTTGACACAAGCTAGAATCTTCAGAGGAAGGAGCCTCAGCTGAGAAATGCCTCTGTGAGATACAGCTGGAAGGCCTTTTCTCAGTTAGTGATCAATGGGGGAGGACCAAGCCCATGTGGGTGGTGCTATTTCTGGACTGCCAGTTCTGGGTTTTATAAGAAGGGGAGTTGAGCAAGCTATGGGAAGCAATCCAGTAAGCAGCACTCCTCCATGGTGTCTGCATCAGATCCTGCCTCCAGAATCCTGCCCTGTTTGAGTTTCTGTCCTGACTTCCTTCAATATGAACAGCAATATGGAATTGAAAGCCAAAAAATAATTTCCTTCCCAACTTGCTTTTTGATCATGGTGTTTCATCATAGCAATAGAAATTGTAACTAAGACAGAACCCTAATAAGAGTGTATTGTATAAAAACAAATTTCAAAAAAAATTTCTGGTAAAATTAACAAAGCTTGCTTTAACGAAGTTCCTCTTTGTTGTTATAATAATGTATATTTGTTAAAAATACTAATAGCAAAATACCATAAGTGTTGCTATATGTAATCTTATACATTAAAAAATTTATATATAATTACATCATTTTCCTTTTCCCTCTCCTCCTAATTCTTCCATGTCCTCCGTCACTCCCTCCCAAGTAGTTTCTTTAATTATTATTGTTGCATATATGTATAAATGTATAAATACAACCTGTTGAGACCATTTAGTTTTGCTTGTATGTATATGATTTCAGGGCTGACCACTTAATACTGGATAGCCAATGAGGGGTTCATCCTTGGAGAAGATTGATTCTCTCTCTTTCTCTCTCTCTCTCTCTCTCTCTCTCTCTCTCTCTCTCTTTCTCAGTTGTCATTAGTTGTCTTTTGCGGAAGGGCCTAGTGACATTTCACCTTTCCACATGAATATATCTATTGGTGCTGTTATTGTTCAGGCCTTGTTTGGGCAGCCATACTGCTGAGGTATCAAGGTTGTGGCTTCCCTCTCATTTCCAAGGTACACAGCAGACACCCTGGTTCTCTGGCTATTACAGTCTTTCCCCTTCTCTTTTACAGTGTTCCATAGACCTTGGGTGCAGGAATGTGTCACAGATGTATCCAATGGGACAGGACACAGCCAGGGCCAGTTATAATATTCATTTTGATTGGTTGTGGTTTTCTGTATAGTTCGCTGCTGTTTTGGATGTTATTTTATTTTTTTATAAATAAAGCTTTATTAGAAATCAGCTGTCCTTGTTCATTTTTTTATTTGTCTATTTCTTCTCCTCCTTGAGGCAGAGTACTGCTATGTTTCCCAGGCTGGCCTCAAACTCCTGGGTTTAAAAGATGCTCTTGCTTCTCTGGAGTTGTGGACTGTAGCCTGGTTGGTTATTCTTTGCTTTGTGTCTGATGTTCACTTATGAGTGAGTAAATATCATGTTTGTCTTTCTGGGTCTAGGTTACCTCGCTCAGGATGATTTTTTTTCTAGGTTCATCCATTTGCTTACACATTTCATGATGCTATTTATTTATTTATTACTACTTTGCAATACTACATAGTGTAAATATAACACATTTTCTTTATCCATTCTTCTGTTGAGGGATATCTAGGTTGCTTCTAGGTTCTGGCTATTACAAATAATGCTACTATGAACATAGTTGAGCAAATGTCCTTGTAGTGTGGTAGCACATCTTTTGGGTATATATCCAAGAGTGGCATTTCTGGGTCTTCTTTTATTTAATTTTTAAAAAATTTACATCCCAACCACTGTTACCCTCCCTTCCCTTCTCCCACTTCTCCCCATTCCCATCCACTTCTCATAGCAGATAAGGCCTCTTTTGGGTAGTCACCACAGGTTGGCATAACAAGCTGGGGCAGGACCAAGCCCCCCTCCACATCAAGGATGAGTAAGGAATCCCACTGTAGCAAATGTGCTCTAAAAAGTCAGTTCATGTACTTGGGATAAGTGCTGGTCCCATTGCCAGGTGTCTCACAAACAGATGAAGCCACACAACTGTCACCCACATTCAGAGGACCTAGTTTGGTCCCATGCAGGTTCCCCCGCTATCAGTCCAGAGCCTGTGAGCTCCTGCTGGCTTGAGTCAGCTGCCTCTGTGGTTTTCCCATTATGATCTTGATCTCCCTTGGTTTTGAAAATTCTCTTCTCTATTTTCAACTGAACTCCAGAAGCTCAGCCAAGTGTTTGGCTGTGGATCTCTGCATCTGCATCCATCAGTCACTGGATGTAGGTTCTATGATACCAATTAGGGTAGTCACCAATCTGACTACAGGGGAAAGCTAGTTCAGGTACCCTCTCTACTATTGCTAGGAGTCTTAGCTGGGGACCTCCTGTGGGTTTCTGGGGATATTCCTAGCACTAGGTTTCTTCCTAACCCCAAATGGGTCACTCTGTCAAGATATCTCTTTCATTGTTCTTCCTCTCTACCCCACCCTCAACTCGGCCATCTTGAACTCTCATGTTCCCACCTCATCCTCTTTCCTCTATACTCTCTCCCAGTTTACACAGGAGATCTTAACCCTTTCCCTTCCTGGACCTACCCATGTGTATCCCTCTTAGGGTCTTCCTCTTGAGTTTCCAAGGACTCACCACAAGCACACCCCACTTAGTTTCAGACTAGGATGATGTCAGTAGTGGTTCTGGGTCTCAGATCTCTAGACGCAGACCAAATACAAACAGCTAAATTCTCCTGATTTTCTAGCTTTCAGTTGAGACACTGAGATTTTTCAGCTTCTATGTTCGTAACAAATCAACATCCAGAATAAAACTCACTTATCACTTGCCTTCTTATTCTTGGGAGGATGGGATGGCTGATCTTGATGGCTATCATGACTACAATTAACTAAAAATTCAAGTGACTGGGCATACCCACAAGGGACTTCTTTTTTCTTAATTAAATCAGCTGAAGTTGGAAGACTCACTTCTAATCTGATCTTCGAGGTTGAGTAGATAAAACTTTAGTCTAGAGCTCTTCAGGTAGGAAGATCTGTCTTTAATCTGGGCCAACCTTCTGCTGGTAGGCTATATAAAGGACACAGAAGAAGGATGCTCTCTGTCTTCCTGATTGCTCTTGTTCTCATTAGCTAGTCCACACTTCCAGGGGCATTAGACTTCTTTGGGATTCCAGCATATATTGAAGACCATCTGAGACATCCAGCCATGGATTAAACAACTGCTAAATTATTTTTGGACCTTCTGTTCATAGGCAGCTATTATTGGATTAGCTAGACCAAAGCCTATAAATCATTCTGATTAATTCCATAAGTCCTATGAGATATATATATATATATATGTGAGAGATACACACATATCTCATACACAAAATGAGAGGATAGAGAGAGACTTGTTCTAGAGTACCTTGTTAATATGGGGATATATTCTAAAACCCCACTTGATTACCTAAAACCAATACTAAATTTTATAATATTATTTATTCCTATATATGCTTATCACAACAAGGTTTAATTTGTAATTTAGATACAGCAAGAAATTAGAAAAGGCTAACAAAATAGGATAGTTCTTACCATACAAGTGTAATACAATTATATAAATATGTTTTCTCTTTCAGAAGAGTTATCAAATATTAATACATTTAGACTGTGTTTGCCCACAGTAAACCAGAATTTCAGAACATGAAGCCCTGAATTGCCACTCATTCTCTGTCTCTGAAGAACCCTGAATAACAATTACAAAATTAGATTTATTTTATATGTGTAAGTATCTTGCCTACATATGTGTACCACATATGTGTACCACATATGTGTCTGGTGCCTGTGGAGTTTAGAAGAGGATTCAGATCCCCAAGAAATGGGGTTAAAGTTGTTTGAGCCACCATGTGGGTGTTGGGGACCAAGCCTGGGTCTCTGGAAAGAGCAACAAGTGCTCCTAACTGTTGGGCCCATTGCTCTAGCCCCACAATCTTCATATTTAATCTGTGGGAAAGCCATTTCCATAGGCCCTATTTTTGCCTGTCATTATTTTGCTTATTAATTTTGCCTTCATATCATTCAAACTTCCCGAACTATCTTTTCATTTTGCTTTATCTTCCTCACAGATATCAATACTACATTATAAATTATGTTTAATTATGCTTTCCTTCAAACTTCAAAGGGTAGGGAGTTTTGCCATGTGTTCTATTGTGTCCTCAAAATAATTCAGCATGTATCACATCTCCACAAGCATCTGCTGAGAGAATGAGCTGAAAATGAAACTGAAGTTGTCTCTTCTCTCTGCATACCTTAAACTTGTTTTGTTTTTTGTTATAAAAATGTTTACTTAGAGTGTTCACCAATAAAAACTTCAAATATTTCTGGGGAACAGAGACGATGTTCTAAGCAATGGGAGCCTTGTTCTCAAGCAGAAAGCAAGAGTGGATGACTAGCACTGTTATGCAGAGAGTTCACACTGGATCAGTGGTTTGTGATGTAACTCGGAAGATCAGTGATCCGCTGAGCACCTCTACATATAATATTTATCAGAAGTGGTCCTCTCTAGGCTTGCTGATTCCCCCTGCTTTCCTTTCTCCATTTTCTAACTCTTCTATGTAAACAAGATGCATTTTACCAATCTGGGTTGCAATTGCAGTTATCATATAGACAAATTAGATGATGGGGACATGCTAATAGGAAGATTAGTAGACCATTCATATGGAGAAAAGAGAAGTTAAAATACCAGCACTTAGATAAATGTCAGGCAGTCACCCTTTAGCTGAACAAAGGAGGCAAGGATAGAATGGGGCACCTAGGAAAAGCTGTCATAGGACTGAACAGACAGTTCTCAGCTGGTCCATAGGACAGAGGACTGGTGTGTTCCTGGTGGAGAGAGTTAAGGCTGGGAGCAAGAGAGATGTTTCTAAATGAAACATCTTGAGACACATCAGGTGTTTGCTGGGCTCTATTCATAGTGTGAAGAAGGACGTGACAGGCAGAAAGAGTCAAAGGAAGAATGAACAGGCAATCCATTTCATAGCTGCTTTCAATGTGTGTGTGTGTGTGTGTGTGTGTGTGTGTTTACTTAAATTTGCCTTCAATTGAATCACCACATTAGCAATGAACATGTAGCCATCAAGTATACAGGATAAGCATCTAGATAAACTATACATGGAATGAATATCTGTGGGTCATATTCATGGTAGTATTCAAGTGGCGACTACATGGACATTTTCCTGTGAAATTCCTGTTAAATATACACTTGCAGAGATTGTTATTTATTCCTACAATGCTAGGTAAAGTGGTTTGCTTTTTAAAAAATATAATAATTGTTGTCTGGGTCTGCGTAGATAACTCAGTTAGTGAAATGTTGCTTTGTTATCTCAGTTCAATCCCCTATAACCCATTAAAAAATAAACAGCAGGATGTGATAGCACACAATAGTACTGGGGAGGTAGAAACATCTAGATCTTTGGAGCTGTATGGCCAGCCAACTTAGCCTACTTTGTGAGTTCCTGAAGATTGAAAGCATCTCTCCCTGAAAACCTAAGGTGGATAGTGTTTGGTGAACAGCTGAGGCTGTTCCATAACCTCTACACACATTCTTACACATGTACACATAAATTACTTTCAGTTTAGTATGACCTAGTGAGACTTCACTGATATAGTTGAGTACTAAATTAGGGACTAAGAATAGAGTATAGGAAAGTGTGCTTTGAGCTGTTTGGTAAATTTTATTTAAATGATGAATCACATTCCAAAAGGCCTCTGATTCACGGGGAAGGCTGGGCTTAAGTGAGGGTAGAGAATTGGGGAAAAGCCACTGCTGTTGTCTTCTAGAATAGATTCCTGATCACTTTCAGTCACATGACCGGAGTTAGACAAACATTTACTGCTTTTCATGTGGTGTTCTAGAACTGCTGCTGGAGCAGAGGCAGTGGGGTGTGAGGTATCTGAACATGGTGTCCCTTTTGGCTTGCTGTAATTGATTAAAGGTAGAAGAGACAGCATTTAGCTGCTTCATCTTTGAAGTATGGGATTCAAGCTTATATGTAAAAATAGGAAGTTGGGGCTCTCAAAGGTCTTCTTCATAAGAAGGCTTAGGAGTGGAATGGCTAGAGCCTACTTGGGGCCATCAGTGCCCTCATGCTGGAGCTTTTGGGGCATGGAGACTGGTTGGGGAAGGGTAGACATATGACGGTACCCACTATGCATCTTTCTACTATGAAACCCATACTGCCGTTTAGGAAGGTAGGGACAGCAGTGCTCCATTTGTTTGAAGAGTCAGTGATGTTGCTGACAGCAAGACAGACCACAGTGTGGAAGCTGAGGGGCCTCAGTTTTACAGAGCAAACCACATTTCACCTCATTCCATCTTCTTTTCAATATGTGGTCTTCAGGTTCAACCCACAGTTATTTTCTTCTTTGAAAGCTATAATGTGGTCTTCCAACCAAATATTCAAACATTGCCTTTTGAATTACTAGGGCAAAGATTCTTCCCTCCATCTGTCCCCTGCAAAGAGTATTTTGGGAAAATGAATCACACATGGCATTCTGCTCAGATGACGCCGGCGGGCTCTGATGGCAGGTCTCCAGGGAGATTTGGGTTAGATAGTTAGTCACCATGTCCTATGGACTGTGCCTTTGAAATGTCTCTCTCATCTTGTCTTTGGAATGTTTCTGTTCTCTTTCCTGTCCCATGTTGCTTTGGCTGCCTACTTTTTAATCTCTTTTCTGGTTCCTGATGCCTGGCTTTTAGCACTTTGTAGTTGGTCAGCCTGACTTCTTGCTTCGAAACTTGAAATAGCTCCTTACTTTCTTATTATGGGATGGACACATCCCTGTCTAAGATTAAAGCTTCCTCTCATCTCATCCTAAATGACGCATCCAAGAATGATTAGACCTTCCTCCACACCTCAGATTCTCTGTTCTGTATGGGTCAGAGTCCTCCTAACTAATGCCCAAACCTGGTTCCTAAAGCTTTTTTTTGCTGTCTAATTTACTTTTTTTTTTATGAGCAAAAGAATATCCCTGCCTTGTCCCATCCTCTTCCACCTTCAGGACTCAGTCTTCCAGGGCCAATACTTCTGCTTTCATTCTTCTGTAAATTTCTCTGGGGATTCCTGCTATACCACAAACTCATGAGTTTTGCCCAGACAACCATATTCACTAATTGTTTTCAAAATTTAAGGGCCAATGAGATGGCTTAGCAACCTTGTGTTCAATCCCTCATTCCACAAGGTGGCAGAAGAGAACCAACTTCTGAAAGTTGCCCAGTGAACACACACACACATGCACACGTGCACCCAAGTATGCATGCTCGCATGCATGCGCTATTGTGCACACACAAATACTTTTATGGTTGTAAGCCAAGCCTTTAATGGCTGAGCCATCCCTCCAGCCCCACACAAATACTTTTAATGATGATAATTCTAGTACATCTTTGATGCATTTAAAGTGTCTTCAACAATCCTAACCCACAATAATTTTAATAAAAACATTCTTAATTCTGCATTTTTTAGCACTGAAAGTGATTAAGTTAGTTCCTCAAAGTATATCACAGTTAATCTAAAATAATTCAGAAAAAGTGTGTGTGTGTGTACATAGGGAGGCCAGAGTTTTACATCCTTCGTCTTCCTCAGTTGCTTTTCAATATCTATCTATCTATCTATCTATCTATCCATCCATCCATCCATCCATCATCTATCTTGAGACTCCCATGAAAGTCCAGCTCTCTGATTTGGTGAAACTAGCCACCATCAAACCCCAGTGGTCATCTTGTTTTTACTTCACTAGTTCTGGGACTACAGACAGGCTCATTTATTAATGTCTGACTTTTTTTTTTTTAACATGGGTGCTAAGAATCAAACTCAAGACCTCATGCTGTGCACAGGCACTTTATTGACTGAGCCACCCCCTTGCTCCCATTCTAGGAGGTTTTAGCATCCTTAGAGGGCTGTGATGTTTGGCATTACACGTGTGGGATGAGGCCAGTTATGCTGCATGTTCTGAAAGTTCTGAGTCACCCTTGTGACTAGCATCCTTTTGTTGTCTCTGATTGTCACCAGAATGTTCCCTTACCCTTTCTCCTTTCTGTTGAGTGCAAGAATTCCCACCTAAGTGCTGTCTTTCTTCACTTCATTTTTACGTTTTTTCTCCAGTCAGACTTCATAGAATTTTAAAAACATCCAGAGATTATTGTCTTTATACCTATTCAAATATACCACATCATTGAACAAATGCCTCTAACTTTGAAATGTAACTATTGCATTTTGGGTAGCACATAGGCTGTCATCTCTGAGGAAAAGTGAAGATCTTGACCCATAAGTTAAGCTAATTCTGTTGTAAATAGCTGCAGTGAAGGATGTCCAAATGTCTGCTGTCTGTCTACAGAGTTGTAAATAAAAATACCCTACTTGTAGTTGTAGTCATCTTTTGTTAGAAGTGGAAATTTCCTTAATAATAAAAGAATATTAGTAATATTATTCATATTATTAATATTAATATAATAAATTAATACTGGCTACTAATTTCTCTCTTCTATAGCAAAAGTTGCTAAAGAATTTCTCATACCTACCATAGGATCCTCCCCCTGTACTCCAGAACACTTTCAGGGGTTTTCCTTGTGAGTACTCTTCCATGGGAAGTATAGTGTCTCTGGGTTAAAAAAAAAATCACATCTTGAATTCCATTTTATCTTTCTCTTGGTTTTCCTTAAGTGCTGCTTTTTTCCATGTTTCCAAATGGTATGCTTTGTCTATTGTCAAAAATGGCAAGCTACTCAACTCTATCAACTCCCTCAGAGGAGCTTGTCATTAGATCATCACCAGCATGGGTTCTCAAGAAAATGACACACATTCTTTTAATGATTGTTGCAGGGTAAAAGCAGCCTCAGAGACTAGGCTAGACCCCTTTACCTCAAGAATAAACATTAAGTTGCTGAAAACAATATCCTAGAAGGAGGAACTCATCAAGGGGTCTAGTGACCCCAGATTGATCTCAGGGGCACGGATATGGGCTTTGGGTTTAAATAGAGAAGAACTTGGAACAAGGAGGTGTTTGGATAGCCATGTTTATGGTCAAGGTATGCTTTTCTTGGTAGTTGCTTATCTCTAGCCTTGAAGGTAGTTCAAGTCCTGACTGTGTAAGAGGACAAACTTCTGTTTTAGGGTACAGCCTCACCACCATGAATGATTATCCCACAAGGCCTTGCTGTTTTTGAAATACAAGATGACTATCTTCATGCCTTCATCTTCAAGAAAGAAAAAGAGAGGTTAGGTAGACAGCCATGGCTTGAGTGACTACTATACCTTGCAGAGTTAGGCAGGAATGTGACCCAAAGGGGACAGATACAGAATGAATGTGGAGATGCCAGCTCTCATGTTGCTCATAGTTATTTTATGAGCTCAAGTGAGGAATTAATGCATTGTGTAAAAGCATCTTCTAAATTCCTGTTATGACATCTTCTCATCACTTTAGTTTTATGTGAAATGAAATGTAAGTGATTAAGTTTTGGCGACAATAAACTCCAAGCTTGTATGCCACTGGGACTCTTGGGTTATTGTATTATTTAGGTTAGAGAGTTTAGCTTGAATGATTTCCTAGGGATGCAGGTAACTTGGTAAAAGGATCATATGCAAAGCAGTCATTCCTTTCTGAAGTTGTCTCTGGATTATAAAGGAATAGGTTGAAAGGATTGAGAGGATTGGTTTCATGGGACATATCTAAAGTGCAGAATGACAGATATGTCCCAACCCTCAAATGCAATGGGGTACATTTATTTCCTTCTGTCATCGGGGGTTATTGTAGTCTTCAAAGTCTAGTCCGCTCCATTATCATTTTGGTCACCAGCTCTATTTAGGATTTTTACATCTTCCACACTTCCCACTTGATTTCTTCCATATTGGGACATTTGCAGTGGAGTTTAGATTAGCATGCTTTTTTATGAAAAGGTTTGCATGTATACTAAGGAAGACTGAATTTCTTTTATTTCTTTTTTTTCTTTATTTAAAAGTTGTTTTTTTTTTTAAATTTTACATACCAACCACAGTTCCCCTTCCCTCCCCTGCTCCTATGAGCCTCTAGCTTCTCCCCACCTTACCTGTCATCCACTTCTCAGAGAGGGTAAGGACTCCCACAGGGAGTCAGTATAGTCTGCATGTCAAGTTGAGGCAGGACTAAACCCATCTACTGCATGAAGGCTGGGCAAGGTATCTCTGTATAGGGAATGGGCTCCAAAAAGCCAGTTCATGCACTTGAGATGAATTTCTAACTGCTTAGCAGGGCTGTTTGGAAGTCAAGATTAAATATGGTGAACAAGTGTTGAAGTCTTAGTTTCAACATACTAAATGAAATCTAGGCCTTGCCTGAATGCTGCATGGGCCATGTGGATAGTTGCAAGATATTTATATTAGGGATGAGAATATCTGTCTCTCAACATGGCCACCTCTTAGCTGGAGCAGGAAACTGGAGAATGTGTGTTCTTGTAGCCCTCAAGGGTGACTGGAGAAACTGAACAGAGTTCTGCAGGCTCAGAGGATCATTTCTTCTCTTTATGCAGGCTGCTAGAAACCAATAGTCTACACTCTAGGCATCTCCATCTAAGCCTGTGTCTGGTTGTATGGTTGTTTATTTTGGAAATGACACAATAAATAACTGGAGAGAGGATATTAGAGGAAGTCTTCTTGGGAAAGGCCACAAATTCTTTGGGGACATAAAGCCTTCTGCATGTGGTCACTAACAAGAGGAAATCGCTACAGATAATATTTGCTTTTTCTACATTCCCCAAGGACAGTAAAACAGACACAGGAACAAGCAGCAGAAAGAAAAAAGCTGTTATTTGTTTGCCTAGGAAAGCCTTCTATTTTAGTCCTTTTAGCTAAATCAGGGAATAAGGCCCTGGACTCTGAACTGACACAGTGCCCCGATGGTCAGATCTGCTGGGAAGCCTGAAAGTTACACAGGAAGAGGAGGGAGGCTCCCTCTCACCTCCTCAGGACTGGGCCAATGCTTTGTGGGAGACGACATTAGGCCTCCCTCTGGTTCTTCCTGTTGGCCACAACCTTCAAGTTCCAGGTACAGAGTTTGGAGACAGCTTTGCTGCCTTTGGTACTGACACAGGAGGACCACAATTGAAGGGTAGCAAACAATGGCAGACCCTGTTTGCACACATTCAGGGCCTGTCCTAATCACTCTGAGCATCTCTGGGTAAGGGTTTTGGCTCAGTCACAAAAACCTCCACAAGAACCCATGAATCAAAGCCAAAGCTTACATCACCAGGAAGCTAAAATATTCCTGGTACAAGACCTGAGTGCACTGTGTATATAGCTCAGGGACAAAGTCTGCCACATCTGGGGCAGTCACTTCCAGGACTCCTGCCTTTTGTCCAGAGGTCAAAATGCCCCCCTCCAAGGAATTCCTGAATTAGTAAAGGCCATCAAAGGAAGGAATCTCTTTCTAGGGAGAGTTGTTTATTTATTTATTTTTCCTAAATACAAAAGCATAAGGGTATTTCTTTTCTGAAATTTGACTTAGAGGTTCTGAATTTTCATTTGTGGGCTCATATTCATTTAGCTTGCAAGAAGACAAATCCTCCACAGCCCAGCAGGGGGTCATTTGGATTTCAAACGTCCTTAACAAGGAAGAGGTTGACAAGAGAATCAGCAGCCAGCTGACCCATTGATACTTTTGAAGAAGTTATTGAGGTGGACAAAGACTGACAAATCTCCATGGAAAAGGGACAGAAGCTGGGGCAGGAATTAAAAACAGAGGACTTCAGCAAGAAAAGGTCCCTAGCAACTGGATAGGACCATCACATTGAGATGAAAGCGATTAATTATATTTTAAGCCTTACAGGAAACTTGCTCTTTCATAGAGGACAGAGTTGAAGCATGAAGCTAATGATCTGTACTGAAGTGGGTGCTTGGGGGTGCAGAAGATGCTCACATGGCCAAGGAGAGGGGAGAAATGGGGGCAAGTGAACACAGATTAAGAGAGCTCTCTCTCTCTCTCTTTCTCTCTCTCTCTCTCTCTCTCTGCGTGTGTGCATGCATGTGTGTGTGTCTAAAAGCATCAGAACATTACCCTGTTTGGACTGTAAAACAACAGTAACAAGTAAGAAAGTGCATGCCAGGTGTCCAGGCCATCTGAGGATTGTGACTAGGGAATCTTCTGCATCTTTCCAGCCATAGCTGTGTTTCACAGAACTGCCACCAGGCTAGGATAGTCTGAGTTCTTGAAAAAGTAGATATGTTTGTGGAGATACCTCATTGGGAGAGGATGGTTTGGGAGCCAAGACAGGCTAAGAATCATCATACTGACCAAATGAAGACCACAGGAAGAAAGGCTGGATGAGACTATGAAGCTTCAGCAAGGTCACTGGAGAGATACCGGTTCCCATATTTCAGCGAAGCATCCTGAATGATCCCTGTATGCTTTGTCATTGACCAGGGCTGTCAGTGGTGACAGAGACATGACAAGATTTACCAACTGAGTGTGAGGAAGTTTCTTTTCTTCCTGAAGCTCATACTTTTGCCATGCTTTTTATCCTGCCTCAAGATCAGTTCATATAGGGTGGGTTTGATGTTGATTCAATTAATGATGAATTTCAGGACCCACAGCTTTCAGTATATACAACCTCATGGGTTGTCATAATTTACCCCACCTTGTGTTCTAAGGACTATAGGATATTGTCCTTTGGATATGTATAATGAGCCGTGGTTGGATAACTGCCTGAAACTGAACTGTCAGCAATCTTGTCTAACACTTACTTGAGGTGGGTGGGGTTTGGTGGAGAGACAGATTGCTCAGTGCTTAAGAGCGTATAGCACTCTTGCCGAGGACCTGAGTTCAATTCTCAGCATCCATATTAAATGGTTCACAACCACCTCCAACTCCAGGGGGACTCTGGTTTACACACACACACACACACACACACACACACACACACACACACACACACTATAAAAGCTCTCTATATTGTAATATTGTATCTGGCAAACAATGATTGAGTTGATTATCCCTAGGAAGTGAAGCTCAAAAATAAGCAAACTCAAGTGCAGATATTTAATTATGAACCACAAATAAAAATAATAGTCAGAGAAACCAAAGCCAAAGGGAGATAGAAAGAGAAGGCAGGGGAAGAGAGGATGGGCACTGGAGGCTTTGATATAGGGGATGTGAGAAGTCTTGGAAAGAGCACTTTCTTTCCTGTATCTTCCTGCTCTGCTGTCCAGGTACCACTTCCCATCTATGCGTGTCAAGAAAATGCAGGACAGCTGCTTCCTCTTGTATTGACAGGTGGCTGTGGCAATACAAGGCCTGTTAGAGAGAGGAAAATAAGCTGAGTCTTCTTTCCTTCATAAGGGCTCTTTAGTCTGACTCAAGAGTGAGAGTGGCCCATGTGAAGCCATTTGAAGGGAGTGAGTAGAAGAGGCTGAAGTGCCTCCGTGGTTTATATGCAGCATCCTGGTTATATCAATATAAGTCAGAGCTGAGGATGAGGCCACTGGACAAAGAATGGAAAGTGAGACTATTGTATAGATTTCAAATAGGTAACTGATCTTCAGTATCTCAGGGGGTAGAGACAGAAAAGCTAGTGGATTCTGCTGGCAGATCAGGAGTAGAATGTGGGAAGAGAAGCAGATCTGAATAAACCTTGTCTAGCTACTGAACGTCTAGATCCTTGTCGACCTTTGTGATCTTGTCATCTTCACAAAGGGAAATTGAAATGTCACTTGTGACAGCCTGCTCAGGGGTATGGAAGCCAGAGATCGCTTCTGTCACACCACAGCTAATTTGAGGATATAGAGAAACCCTTGTTTCCCTGTCTCCTTTTGCACCTTGTTATTTGCTGGAGGGGATTAATTAAGTAACTCTGTAGGATGTGGCTCTGCTGAATGCAGCCAGGGGCCAGAGTTCAGCTGGAGTCTTTGGTTGATCTGGAAAGTACCAGATACAAAACTGTGGCCATTGTTGGAATTAGGCTGGCTGTTTATGTGATACATGGGCAACTTAAATTAGTCACAGCTCACTGGTTTCTTGTCCAGCCATAGAAACTCTACAAAAAGGCAGTCACTGTTTCCTTAAGATGTCTAGGATCAATGAGTGGGTGTAGAAGTCATAGCAATTTCAATGGTATAGACTTTTTTCTACCAAAGTTGAATCAAATAGTTTCATTCCACATTACTTCAAATGTTGCTTAAAACTAAAATTAGGATAAAGTCACTTCCAGAAAGATCAGATCCCAGAAAACCAAGATATTCTCAGCTATTGAGGTAATCATATCACTTTATTTTCTTTCTTTTTACATTTTGGTGTGTGTGTGTGTGTGTGTGTGTGTGTGTGTGTGTGTGTGTGTGTTTGTGCCTGCACATGCTTGCGCAGGCGTGTGGATGCCTGTGCATGTGTGTAGAGGCCAGAGATGGATACTTACTGTTCTACTTGATTGTTTTTCTTTTTATTTCCTGAGACGGGGTATTCTGTTTCACCTGGAGGTCATGTACTTTTTCAAGGTTGGCTAGGAGCCAATGATCTCCAGGAATCTTCCAGTCCCCCCCACCCTGCCCCCATGGGCACATACTGCCACAGCCTGCTTTTAGTTGGGTGCTAAACTCAGGTCCTTGTAGGGCAGGCGCTTAAGAAACTGAACTTTCTTCTTAGCTTAAACTGCTTTGTCAAGCAAATGAATATATGTTTCAGTCATATAAAAATTTATGTACATATTATCTAGAATTAAAAAATAAGCCCATAGGAAAATGTTGACACTTTGGGGTCCCTGATGATGGGTCCTTATGTGAGCATTGTTCTATGCTATGTATATGCTCACGAATTTTCACAAAACTTTGAAAAGAGTGACAAAGCATATGTTTCCAATCTTGGGGACAAGTCTGACCCTAAAGGATTAGCTTGGACAGGCGTGCCTCCCACCAAATCACACGTGGGTCTGGAGCATCTGAGAACAATCTTTGTTTTAAGAGAGCATGCTTCCATCCCACTGGCAGGGCACTGTGCACGGTCACAGTCTTCTCTGCCAGGATAGCCTTTACTCTGTCTGTTTCACTGATTACGGGGATATTTCAAGCTCTTGCACATTTTGGCCTCTTCTGATCCCTAAACTCAAGTGTTAGTTTGGAGGAGGTAATAGATTTTCACATTTTTTTCTTTTCAGGGTTGAAATTCCAATTGGCATTCTGGAATGGCTGGCAGATTTTTCTCCAGTGTGGTCTGATAGTTATCTAGAGACTCTGAAAGGAAACAGAATGCAGAACCACGATGCTGAGCCAAACAGCCGTGTGCACCCCCCATACACACTTTGTTCATTGCTCTGCCCTGGTATCGTCTTCTAAGTGAGGGTTTTCCTTCCCTGGTGGCCTTATCTGAAGTAGCACCCCATTATCCTCTCCCTGTTTCCTCAATTTAGTTTTTCCCTTAAAAAAAAAAAAGCCCATCAATCATTGCCTGACATATTGCACGCTTTTTTTTTTTTTTCAAATAGAGCCATTGCCCAATCTCTTCCCTTAGAATCTTCTCTCTAAGGGTGGAAGGAGGCATATGTATATCAACAGTTCTCCAATTTTATTTTGTTTTTAGTGGAGATTTTGATAAATTGCCCAGGCTCTTTTTGAACTCTAGTTTTGGTGTCACATAGTATGAAGGCAGAGGGACTATTCCTTTAATTGAGCATCCAAAGCTCAAGTGGTCCTCCTGATTCAGCCTCTAGAGTAGCTGGGATTATAGGTGCATGCCACCATACTTGGCATGATTCTCTAATCTTATCATAGTGTTTTAAATCTCCAATGGGAGTTGTTAAAGAGAGACTCTATATAGCTCAATCTAGCTTCAACCTCACAATCCTCCTGCCTCATCTTCTCAAGTGCTGGAACTACAGGCATATGCTATCATATTCTGCTATGAATGTTTCTTTTTTTCTTTTCTTTTTAAAATATTATTGTCTTCTTAGAAGGCTCAACATGGGCTAGAGAGATGGCTCAGTGGTTGGGAGCATTGACTGCTCTTCCAGAGGACCAGGGTTAAATTCCCAGCACTCACATGGCAGCTCACAACTGTCTGTAGTTCCAGTTCTAGGCAAACACCAAGACAAATAAATAAATAAAAAAGTTTTAAAAAAGAAGGCTCATCCTTCAGTTAGAGTATTTCCTTAGTTGCTTCCAAAGTAAACAGCATTGCGACTCTGTCAGATTTGGAGACTCTGAGGTATCAGGACAAGCACCAGGAAGCCATTTTCTATTGTGTGTGATTTCTAGAAACAGAATGTTAGCAAAGGACCTCGGATTCTTTCCCTCAAGCCATGCTTGATTGTTTCCTACTGATATAAACATAACAGGCTGTCTGCTATGGAGAGAGTGGGTTATTGAACTAAATGCCAAAGGGTAAGAACAGAACAATCTTAGGTATTATTAGTAATGTGTTATATTTTTGTAAAGCCATAGTTTCCAAATGACACCAATGATCTAATTTTTCTTGGAATTATTCTGTAGTGGACAGTTGGGTGTTTAAGAACATTGAGTAAGATCAACAATTTGTATTTCCAGATGTATAGCAAAATATTGGTCCAGACTGAGTGTACATATTCCCCATGGCTAAGATGACTTCTAGTCTGAACGCATATGTCTATGATTATGCTAGTACACACATGCTCACATGAGTACATGCACATAGAAACACTGGATAGACAAGCCTGTGTACTGGAATCCATCTGAAAGAAGCCATGCTGTCCTGGCATATTCACATAAGTTGGGGGCGTTAGGGTCTGGGATGTTTTCAAGGCTCTGTTTTGGTGTCAGATTGAGGGGAGATAGAGTAACCATTAATTTAACAGTACATCTGGGATCTTTAAAGCCAGAAAAAGCTAGACAATTTATCAATCTTAATTTGCTTGCACTGCAGTTAGACAGGGAAGAACTCTGGGAAGCATTGACAGGACCCAGATGTTCTCCATTCAGCTGCTATCACACACACACCAGCAATGGCTGTACAGCTCCCACCCCCGACTTCCTCAGCCCCCCTCATGCCTGAGCTCTTGACCTTGGGCCTGGTGTTAGTGTTTGCATAGGGAGGAGGTACTGAAGCCCAATTATTCAGTATCCTTCAGGCAGTCCTCCTTGCAATAGAAAATTAGCCTCTTGTAAGCCATTGGCACTGAGAGCCAAGGTAAAACTTTTAATTAAATAAACATTGGGGCATCCCAGTAAAGGGTTGAGAAGGAATTGGCCAGCCCTCTCAATATTTCGGTTTTACTCAGATTCCAAACTGGTTAGCCATGTTTGAAGTCCGTAGAAGGGTTATTAAAGATAGGAATCAAATCTTACATGTCTTGTTTTCCTACAGTTTCTTACAGTGATGCTCAGTTGATGTGAATGCCTGAATGGAACCACTGGGCTTGTACCAACTAAACTATTCTCATTTTTCTTTTCCTTGAAAATGAGGCTAACAGCTCCATAGGTTTTGTAACACAGGCACATAGACACACAAAGACACACAGGAACAGACACACAGAGACAGCTACAGACAGACAGACACACACTACAAAACCATACATTTTCTATTCTTTAGGTTGATTATTTCCTATTGCATGCTAGTTCTGAGTCTGGACATGCAGAAGGAGTTAAGACAGATAGCATTTCTGACTTGGAAAACTTTATTATGTGGTTTAGATGAAGAAAATGACATTTGCAGAGTCATAAAGGCTCCAGAGGTAGGAGAGAGAATCACTGGGCTTTGGAAAAATGGATAGCTCAAGTTTTATTCTAGCCTGGGTCTCAGGGAGGAAGAAGCAACATTTGTTTTGATTTCTAATGAGAAGGGGTCACCTTGGGGAGAGCACCCACCAACACATAGACTTTATAGAGCATGTGAGTCAGAAGGAGAGTTGGTTGTTGCTGAAGGCATTCATATGAGAGAGAGAGAAAGAGAGAAAGAGAGAATGGGAGAGAGAGAGAGAGAGAGAGAGAGAGAGAGAGTGAGAGAGTTTTCCCTTTTTTGTGGAGACCAGAAGCATGGACAGAAGTGAGTTCGGTTATGCTGCACATGGTCATGAGGTTCATGACATTTGCACTGTTGTTTTGAACTAAATCATTTTACTTCAAAGGTCTCAGTAAATGTCTAAGATCTCCCAGTGGGAGGTAAAACAAAAATGATTACTTATTAGGAATTTTAAATGAATTCAATTGTTCTTTCAATGGACACTGAGGAAATATGTCCTAGGGTGTTGGATTTCAAAGTGAGGAGGTGACAAAGAAGGAATAGAAACCAAGGCTAAGGTCTTGAGGCTTTCCAAGTGTCTTGTAGGGAACACTGTTTGGATTTAGTATCACTTGGTCTTCAAGGCCCCATTGTCCAAAGAAGTTGTTAAAACAGTACATTACATTTCAAAATACTGGAAGTTTACATACAATAGGACCTTTAGAATCACCATTATGCCAATATACGTAGTGACTCTCTAAGGGATCATAGTACTAAGCATTTTCTAAGTATAGTTGATGGTGGAAACCCTTGTTTTTGCAAGCAGAATTCGGGATTGGTGCACTGAAAAACTGACAGTCAGCCTGTGGTGTTGGTGTAAGTAAGGACAGCTTCAGCAGGGGGCATCATTGTGTTATACAATGACCCAAGCATTATGTGGCAGACTGTGTTGGGTTTTTTTTTTTTTTTATCAAGAACCAACCAGCCTTATGACTTGTTTGCCTCTGACCTACAGTAGCATTAAGAAAATTTTAGTTGTGCAAATAATTGTTTCCCAATTAAACACATTTTTTCTAATTAAAATGTTAATTAGAAAAATTAGGGGCTGGAGAGATGGTTCAGTGATAAAGCACACTGAGACTTTTTTTTTAATGGAACTGGGGTTCAGTTCTCAACACCTACATGCTGGCTTAGAACTGTCTATTACTCCAGTTCCAGGAGACTCAGTGTCCTCTTCTAGCTTCCTCAGGTACCAGATGCACACATGGTGCACATATAGGCAAAACACCCATATATATGTAAAATAATAGTAATTATTATTTTATTGCTATTATTAGTGTGTGTGTGTGTGTGAGTACTTGCCACAGTGTTTATGTGAAGGTCAAAAGATATCTTTGTAGAATTGGTTTTCTCCGTCCACACTTATATGGGTCTAGGGGATTTTTACTTGAGATTAAAGTTATCCATTACAGTCTCTAAAATGAAATAGACCCACAAAATGCCTGGGCTCTCTTGCAATTGCTTCCACCATTCAAGTTATATCTATAAAAGTGCCAGGCAATTTATCTTGTCCATTTGACCCCCTTTATCTTGCTTAGTTTATCGGTCCATCTTGGAAACACACTTTCACCAAGCTGACCTACTATTTATGTATACTTGGAAAACATTCCACTGGAAATTACTCTCACAGTGTTCTGGGCAGTATAAAAAAGGAAGTGGTAATCAGACTCCTCTGTTTCATTACCCTGTTTTCTTTAAGATAGTTTCCTGTAGTGTTATTGGCCAGTTAAGGATTAAGAAAATCTCCTACGGGCATTCCAAAACTTCCTCCTAATTCTCTTAGTTTCTTCTAGGGCAAGACATACTTATGACATTTCTATTCTTAAATCTGAAAAGACAAAAGTCTAAGAGGAAGAGAGGGGAGAGGTATGCATTTTCTTTATTACTACTATTTAGATGTCTACCATGCCCAAGCAATACTGTTGGGTATTACAGCATCTTAAAGTACGTGTGGCCTTTGCTATTAGAAGACTGACATGGAAGAAAAGGGAAGTATCCGCATGCCTGATTAGCTATCAGACAGATAAAGGCAGATTCCAGATCACAACACATGAGGATTTCTGATGAAGACTTCAGGATTTCAGGCATTTGATGGGCTTTGGAGAATAAGTGGAACACTTTATCCTGAACACATCTGCCTATAAAGATTCATAGAGGAGGGAAAATAAAAATCAAAGATGGGCACTAAAAGAATGTTCCCTAGGAAGTATGCACTAGGTAATTTTGGTGGCTATTGCCGTGCTCTTATCTCATGCTGTCAATCAGAAATCAGGAGGCATGGTTAACACCTCTGTTTCTATGACTCCCTGTGTATCTCATCTTTCAAGTGTCTTTTCATTCTACCGCTGATTGTTTCCCATTTCACCTTTCCTGTCCTGTCCTGCAGTCAGCCATAACTTGTTTTCTTCTTTTCTGTCTGGGCAGTCTCTGATGTGCGCTCCACACTATGCCAAGGAAAACTTCCCAGATAGCAAACTTAACAATGTAGAAACCTTCCATGGTGGGCTACAGCTATTGGGATAGAATCCATATGCCTCTCCATGGCTTGGTTCCATTTTCAATATTGTTCTTAGATGTCATGTGAGCAGCTGTGTTGACTCATGTGATCAAACTTCAGTTGCCTTACCCAAGAAGTGGGCATTGGTAGTTGCCATCATTAGTGTGCCTGCCACTGTTTCTTCTATGGGTCTCTTCTTGCCATAGTCTTTTGAGATTCTTGATCCAGCTCCTGTTTGCAATAGAATAGCATTCTCTGCTCTTTTACATCCATTTGGGTATCCCTTTCTGTTTCTCCTCCCATCTGTATAGCCAGACACACTTACAGCATCTTCTCCTCACCAAAATTTGCCAGATTCCCCTGTTATGATTGGTTCCTAGGGCTCATTGGGGTATAGTATCTCTGCTTCTATCCCATCTTGTGCAGAGTCCATGATGCTGCCTGTTTTTGCTGCTTCATACTGGCTATTTCCCTAGGATACATTCCCAGAAGTGGAATTGCTACTCAGAAGGAATATGCATTTTAAATTCAGAAGCTGACTGCCATCTTGCCCTCTGGAAAGAGGTATCAAGTTCTATTCCCACAAACAGTGGACAAAAAGCCTTATTTTATTCATCTTTCTATACCTGAGCAGTATCACTCCTGTTAGGTAGCCAATCAGATAGGTGAATAAGATATATAATTGTTATTTAATTTGAGTTTCTTTGATACTTAACAGTGTTCTACAATATCTCTTTTTTCTTTTGCAAATTACCTCTTTATCTTTTGTTCATTTTCCAGTGGGAGTTTTTGTTTCTTTTACTTACTTACAAGATGTCCTTCTCTACTGGCCTTTAGAAAGACCTATTGCAAATACTTTCCCCATCTTGTTAGTGACCTTCAACTAAGGTATGCCTTATGTCCATTTTTGCCATAGGGGCTTAAAATTTTTATGGTATTGAGTCTCTCAACTCTTTCCTGCCTTCACAGAATTTGAGTAAGATTTCATACTTAGGATTTGTGTGTATACTCACAGATCTGTGAGTGCCAGAAGATGGCATCAAACCTCCTGGAGCTGAAGTTACAGGTGGTTGTGAGCTGCCTGAATTGGGTTCTGGGAAATGAACCGCTTTTATCATCAAGTGCTTTGAACTGCTGAGCCATCTTTCCAGTCCCAGCCTTTCATGCTTATACAGAGAGTTCAGCAGGAATGGTGGTACAATCTGCCATCTCAGCACCCAGAAAAGGGACAGAGAGGATGATGGGTTCATGACTATCCAGGGCTGCAAAATGAGACACTGTCTTCAAAACCTGAACAAACAACCCTGCACACAACCCCCTCTCCCGCACCCACTGGAGCACACACAGACAGACACACACATGCACGCATACGAACACACACACAATGAAAGAAAAGGAAGAAAAAAGGAAGGAGAACAGGAGAAAGACCCTTCATACGTCTTTCATGATGGAATTATTTTTAAAAATTATCAATACTCATTTATTATTTTATGAGATTAATATTGTTTTCTTATATTTAAACCTTTTTCATAGTTTATTTTGCTTGTAAGATATAAAATAAGATTCCATCTTCATACTGTCTTATGTGAGTACTCTATTGTCTGAATGATATTAGATAGCCTTATTTTCTTCATGAAATGCCAATTAAAAATATTTGCTCTATCTGTATGTGTGCCTGTGAGTGTTTGACTGTGTGTGTTTGCATATAGTTTTATCTTCTGCACATGAAACATCAATTTAAAAATATTTGCATTATACAACAAATCCAGGTATGTGTGTGTGTATGTGTGTGTGTGTATTCTTGTATTCTTGTGGTCTTTCCTGCTTTCCATGGTCTATCTCTCCATTTCTGTGACTTCTACACTATTTTAGTTAATGTAGAAGGGCAGTACATTTTGAAAACCTTCAATATTCTTTCTTGTAATTTTCCTATAGCTATGCCTTTTATTATATGGAATGACTTGAGCAGCCCTGAGTATCTCCTGTGTTGGGGTGTTCTTTTAGAAACCCCCAATAAGGAGAATGGCTTAAGATCTGAGGATACTTCAGAGCTCCTGGGTCTTGGGGCTGACCTGTAGTGTTGGAACTGTCTATTTGTGCTTGGGCCAGTTTGGAACGCTGAGGGCTGAGATTAGGCATCTTCTAAAGCCTGGCTAAGGGTAGAGATGAAGGCATAGCAGAGAAAGATCTACACAATCTGTTAATTTTGTTGTCATTTGATTAGTATCATGTCCCCTACAGAGAGAAAGTTTCCACATTCATAAAATTCTGATACCTAAGCTGTTTTTGTTCTTTCAAATGAGAATGTGGGGAATGATGGATTGCAAAAAGAAAGGCTAGTGACAGGAACACTGTGAACTATTCGTGTACAGAGCGAGTTGCTATTTATTCATACTATGACATTCTTCTAATATTTTTTTGGGCAAGAGGAGAAGGATTTTACCCCAGGACCTTATATGGGTCCCATTCCTACCCTTTCTGGAAGAGAGGGCACTTGGGTCCGTCCTGCTTTCGTTCATACATCCATTCACGTTTCTAACCACCGAGACTGTCTAGTTATCTTAACTCAATCCAGCTTCGTGAAATACCATCTGCCAGGCCAGAAGAGGAAAAGGCAGCAAATGAGGTTTGGATTAAGGCTCCGAGGAAGCCCTGCTACAGAACTGATCTGTGAAGAGAGGGTGGTGTATGGTTACACAGGTCAAATTCCAGCCAGGGAAGACTTGGGCTAAATCTTCCAAGGCTGTGCTTTCCTGGTGATCAATGGATTTCCTTTAACAGGTTATTCCCTTGGGGCACAGCCATCTTTTGTTATTGCACATTTTTGTGGTGACCAGATTTAACCTATAAATAGAACTCACATGACCATTTCCTTCTGGGAACAAGGAGCAAATCAACCCTGGACTGGCCTTCATAGGTGATGACTCAGATTGTCCTTCATGGGTAAAATGGGTAAAGATGCATTTGTGTGTGTGTGTGTGTGTGTGTGTGTGTGTGTGTGTGTGTGGTGTTTGGTGTGGGAGAGGGTTCATCAGAAACTGTGCACTACATGGAATTTCCCTAAAATGCTGTGACAGTGTCAGGATGTCTCCAGGCAGCTGATTCCTGCTCTGAGTTTACAAAAATGAATTCCAGATTTTCCTTGTAGAGATGTAAACAAAATTACTTGCATGTAGAGGCATAGGCAGGGCAAGTAACAATGAGTACTTCATTAGCTCCCAATTGTGTTGTGTTAGTTTTTGGGCCTGCATTCTTGAATTCAATCAGTCCTCAGGGAAGGGAAAACCTGACTCTCTCAGGTTAACTCTTCTTGTGTGGGAACATGGCTGGCTTGACCATGAATAGTCTGAAACAGGCCCGTCTTTCCATAGAAAAATGTGGTTGAACATTCGAGACATGGCTCAAACATACCTTCCTTGTTTCACTTTGCTCTTTTGACGGACAGGTTGTTCTTATTATGCATCCCAGGGAGAGAGGATACCCTCTTAGTGGTGAACTTGCTGACTGCTTGGAGATGTCGGGCTAAGTGCTGAGCTCCAGCAACACAGAAGCAAACACAGGATCCCTGCCTTAACCTGAGGGTGATGGGAAAGGCGAAAAAATAAACCCAGGATGAGCGTCTGGGTAGCCATGAGAACATAGAGATGGGTGAAGAAATCAATAACAGGGAGGGAGAGGGAGAGGGAGGGGGAGAGAGGGAGGGGGAGAGAGGAGGAGCGGGAGAATCAAAGGGACAACTTTCGATGTTGTTCCTCAGAGCTGACAACCATGTCTTTGTGAGAAGGTCTCTCATTGGTCTAGAGCTCTCCAAGTAGGCTAGGCTGGCTCTAAGTATTGGAGGTTCAAACATGTGCTACCATTCCTGCCTTGTTTTCATGGGTTCTGGGCATCAAACACAGGTTCCTATGTTTGCAGGATGGTCCATCTCCTCAGCCTCATAATTTTGCTTTTTAAAAAATATTTGTACCTGTAGCTCAGGTATAATCATCAACCTAGAAATATTTCCCCCATTCAGTCTTTGTAGACATCTATTCCACATACTCTCTCTCCATAAATTTGTTGACTGTCTTGTATTATTGGGACCATATACTATCTGTTTCTGTGCATATGGATTTGTTCACTTACTTTCATGCTTTCAGGTTTCATCTATGTTGCTGCATAGACTAGAATATCCTTCCTTGAGATGGAGCAATATTCCATTGTCTCTATAGATCATTTTCTGCTTGTTTGTGGTTCTGTTAATGGGCATTTGACTATTTCTTTCCCCTTTAGGCTTGGTAGGGGCTGCTCTGTTTTTCAGTCTTTGAGGGTATGCATGTGGAAGTGGAAACCCTCTGCGTGTTCTTCAACTATCCTTGTTGGTTCTGGAGACTTTGGTTAATAAGGGAACAGAACTGAAATGGGTGAAAAAAGCATACAGAGTTCTAGACATCAAGAAAGCATACATAAATGACACATAGGTTATACTTTGTCAGCAGCTTAGTTCCAGATCTACATGCTATGAGGAAATACACTGAACAAAGTCTATAGTTACTGGCACTTGCACTTTTCTGGGGGGAGAAAAATAATTAGTTGTTTTAGTAATAAGGATGAAGGGCCTAATTGAAATTCACATTTTATGGTCATGTGTTGTAGCACAAAATTATCTTCCAGGATAAATATAAATGTTATTTCTGAAGAGAGAGGGAAGACAGTGTGTTGGGGAGGAGGGAGTAGACGGTGCTCCTGTCAGCACCTCATTAAAAGGATTTTTCCAAGGTCACATCTTTCAGGGGCATGCAAGCCTTGTAAGATAGCAAGGACAACATGTGGTTTGAGCTGCAAAGGCATTGAAAGAATTTTAGTGATTGTATACAAACCCTTTGACCTGTGTCCTAAGACATGTCACAAGCCTCAAATGCCTTTAAAAAATAACCTCATTGTGGCCAGATGAAGGAGGCATGTTTTTTTTACTCACCTCCCCTGAACAGAGACTTCATGGGATAGATGTGGCCAGGGTAACAGGACCGACAAAGATTAAATCGCAAATGATGTATTCATGGCAAACGGGTCATAGGGTGGGAATCTTCTCACACAATTGTGATCTTATCTCTCAGGCTCTCATTTATTATGAGCAGTTTTGCACTTTCTACTAATTCAAACATCATGATGCTAACGCTAAAGTTAATAAAATGTTAATGATTGCCCTCCTGCCCTGGCAGGGGGTGGGGGCACTGAAAGGAGCAGCTATTGCCTGGGAAGTGTCCAAGCCATCTGCTTTTATGCCGTGGTCATGTGTTTCAGCAGGAACTCTAGGTAGGAAGTGCTGCCATGCTTCTCCATAAGCCTGCTAAGTTGGCCATGCTTTAGTGAGGCTGTCTCTTTCCTACAGTGTCCCAACAGCACACAGTGTAAATACAGCACTAAGGAAAAGAGAAAAAGAATCAATTTTAAAAAAATTTATTGATTAATTTATTTATTGTGAGTGAGTATGTGTGTGTGTGTGTGTGTGTGTGTGTGTGTGTGTGTGTAGTGTACAGATACACCCATGTTACATCACATGCGTAGAGGTCACGGCAGAACTCTCAGAGTAGATTCTCTTATGCCACATGGTAGGCCCCAGGGATGAGATAATGGTCAGGCCCCTACACAAGTGCCTCTAACTTTTTGAGCCATCTTACTGGCCCACAATCAATATTTTTCTGAACCAAATGGCGAACAATAAAATTGCTGTATAAATAGATTGATTATTATTTGTTACTGGTTCATCACCAAGACTGTAAGTTTTATGAGGTACGGGAACATTTTTCTAAATGTTATATATTCAGTGTCTAGGCAGTGCTGGGTGTATTGTCCTCAGTAGCCTCAGAATGGATGGGTGGATGAGTCAATGAATAACAAACAACAAAACACTCTATGGAATAAGGAAATTTGAAGCACAATATATCAGGCCTGCTTGGAGACAAAATTATAGATGATGATTATATTTTCACTTTGGGTAGTAGCTTCCCAAAGTTGCCTGTAACAGAATTCATGGGACCTGTGACTGTGTCTTACTGCATGTGGGAGAAAAATGGCCACAGATGGGACCAAGGCTGTGGATTACTGACCTTGATTAAAGTAAGGAGGGTATCCCATTGGATCCAATGTAATCATAGAAGGCCTTGAAAGTGAGAGAAGTGGTCAAGAACTGAGGAGTCTACTCTGCTGGCTCTAGGGTGGAGGAAAGGACTGTGAGCTAAGGGATATGAGCAGACTGCATTAGAAAGAGGAGGAAGCAGATTCTCTCAGAACCTTCCAGAACACAGCATGACTAACATCTTGACTTTAGCGAAGTAAGGCTGATTTTAGACTTCTCATCTGTCCTTGGGGAAGACAAATTAGTGTTGTTTTAAGCCAATCACTTTCTGATAGTTTGTTATAGGAGCAATAATAATTTTTTATTTGTTCTCTCTCTTTCTATCTCTCTGTATATGTGGGGTGTGCACACCTATGAACATGTAGAGGCCTAAGGAGGGTATTGCGTCCTGTCATCTCCTACCTTATTCCCTTGAGATGAGGTCATCTAGAACCCCAGGTCTCAGTTGGTTTGGGCTAATCTGGCCAGTCAGCAAGCCCTATCAATCCTTCTGTGTCCACCAGGGCTGAAATAACAGGCATGTGGGCACCTTTTGGCTTTTCCATGGTTCCTAGTGATCCAAATGCAAATCCTCATGCTTTCTCAGGCAGTGCTGTGATGCACAGAACATCTCCCCAGCTCTGTGTGTCAGTTTCTTGCAGGTCTCCTACACACTGGAATGGCTAACTTTGGTTGTCAATTGGAAAGGATTAAGAAATTCCTGGGGCTGGAGAGATGGCTAAAAGGTTAAGAGCACTGGCTGCTCTTCCAGAGATTATGAGTTCAATTCCCAGCAACCACATGTTGGCTCACAGCTATCTGTAATGAGATCTGGTGCCCTCTAATGACCTGCAGGCAGAACATTGTATACATAATAAATAAATAAATCTTACAAAAAGAAATTCCTGGAGATTTACTTACTTAAGCATGTCTCTGAGTGTGTCTATGAAAGAGTTTCCAGAGACCATTATCATGGAAGTACTGTGACCTAGCCAATGGATTAGTCCTTTGACAGATTCATAATATGATGACATTATTGGGAAGTAGTAAAAGGTAGAAGGGGAATTCTAGTTGAAGTAAGTTTACTTGGGACCATATCTTGCCCTGGCTCTTTTTGCTTTCTTTTTTCTTTGTTTCCTGCCCACCAAGAAGTGAACAGCTTCTGCACAGGCTTCTGCCACTGTGATATTCTCCCCAAATTTATGATGCCAAGAGATCACAGATTAAACCTTCTGAAAGTACTAGGCAAAATCAAGCTTTGTATCCTGAAATCCCCCTCTTTCATAGACTTTTGTAATATTTTCAGGAAGGACTGGAACAGCTGGGTTTAAAGCATCTGTCAGTTTTAGCTGAGGATGTAAGTATGCATCATTGTGTCCAACTAAAGTGTTAATTATCACCAGGGTGGTTGGTTTTTTTTTTAATTATAATAATTAAAAAAAAGATTTGTCATCATTAAATAATTTCATTTGGTTTTCTCCAGATTTTACCCATTTGTTTTACAAAAGCCTCTCAGCTTTTGTCTTTTTATTTTTTAAACATGTCAGAGAGGCCTATGCTGTCACTGAGTTAGTCAGTATCAAAGAGCAAAGAACAAATGTTCTCTCTCTCTCTCCCCCCTCTCATAGATAACCCTATTTAAACTTAGTAGGTCACAAAAATCCTGAAAACAAAGCAAAATAAAAGACGTGGAAGTTAGAGAAGTTTTGGGTGTTGATATATATATATGTATATGAGATATAAATGTATGAAATCATCAAAGAATAATAGAAAAAAATCTGTTCACATAAATTGAAAAAGAAACAAGAATAGGCTTACTTTCTGTGCATAAAGGTCTATCATATGAGCATCTTATAATCAAAACTTTCCTTCAGAGGTCAGATTCTACCAATTTCAGTTGTCTCCCTTGATTACTTCCTAGTGAGTCAAGAGGGCTAGGTATCAACTGTGGTTGCTCAGAAAGACCAAACGGGTCTGAAGGAGCCCTGTCACTCAAGACAAGAACCAGTTACTACAGGAGAATTTGAACCTGTTGCTGATCAAAGAGGCCAGAATTCTAGATATTTATGCGTAGATCCAAAGTTTCACATGTGGGGTTCAAATATATATCAACTTCCTTCTGAATCAAGGCACATAATTATTCATGTATGTAATTTTAGGAATTGAATGTAAGGCCTTATGCATGCCAGGCAAGTAGTACTTTGTCAATGAGCTGTTGTCCCTGCCTTTGTTTTAAAATTCAATTTTATTGCATTATTAACAAGGCACATCTCAGGGTGGCTAGAAACATGCAGTTATCTATATTTACCTTCTTGTGTTCTGGGATTACAGTTTATGCTATCACACCTGGACCCAGAAAGCATCTTTGATCATGAGTTTAGTTGGGTTTACTTGTGCCTGTGCTTCATTTTGGGGTGCTTTGGGTCGTATGATTAACATGGAGATATTCAATCTGTGCAGAAGGATTGAGCCCATAAAAACACTAATGAGGGAAATCTCCCATTTACAGTGCAAGTATGTAGATAACAAAGATACACCAACACACAAAGCAAACAAAACAAATGCCTCTCCCACATAAAATGGTGACACAAGGCTAGAAATCTTAAGGCACACTAGATGAATTATCTGGGGGTTGACATGATTCTGAAGGAAAGACCACAAAACTGCATGTGGCAAGGTCATGCCATGACATCTACAAGAGGAAAAAGAAAAGTGCTGATAAATAGAAATTATAAAGACAAATCTATTTTTTGGTAAAAGAAAATAGCATCGAGCAGGTGCCTATTGGTAGAATGTTAATTTCAGAGAAGTTCAAGTGATTTGTTTTTTTTTTTTTTGAAAATATTTAAAGGTGAGGCACTCTGTCTATGCTGCTCAGGTAATGTTTGAGATAAGCTATGGTGATGTCTATTGGATCAAAGCCTGTTTGGATGGTGAACGAATGAAATTAGAATGTCAGAGCTTAAGAAATTTCCTGGGCCATTTGTATGTCATAATTAAAGAGGTATATTGCTTTCAACTGACCCCTTCCATATAGATGTTACTATGGTTTCCTTTGCTTTTAAAATTCCAACAATGTTATTTGATTGTAATATATATCTTGTCATATACAATATCCTTCTTAGACTGACCAACATTTTTGCTTTAACTAACTTTAATTTAGCATACAAAGTAATATTTGTTATGATTTTTTTATTTATTATTTGGTGGTTTTACAGCATGCACCCCATCAAACTCAGTTATCAGTCCTCTCAGTTTCATACCCACTTTTATGATCACCCATTTACAAAAAAGCCAATTCATGCTGCATCATAACCTCTATTATACCTCTTATTTCTCTATTGAGTCTCTGTTTGATTGACCTATCCAAGGATGAAAATGAGGCATTGAAGTCTCCCACTATTAGTGTGTTAGGTTTGATATGAGGTTTATGCTTTAGTAGTGTTTCTTTTACATATGTAGATGCCTTTGTGTTAGGGGCATAGATATTCAGAATTGAAATTTCATCTTGGCGGATTTTTCCTGACATGATTAGGTAGTGTCCATCCTGGTCTCTTTTTGTTGATTTTATTTTAAAGTCTATTTTGTTAGATATTAGAATGGCTACACCAGCTTGTGTCCTAGGGCCATTTGATTGGAATTCTTTTCCCAACCCTTTACTCCAAGGTTGTGTCTGTCTTTGAAGTTGAAGTGCATTTCTTGTATGCATCAGGAGGATGGTTTCTGTTTTTATACCCATCATGCTGTGGTGTGTCTTCTCATAGGTGAATTGAGTCCATTGATATTAAGGGATATTAATGACCAATGATCAATATTTCCTGTCATTTTTGGTAGTAGCTTGTATTTCCTTATTTGGGGGGTTTCTTCTGTGGGGTTATCAATTGTTTGTGGTTACATGGGTGTTTCTGGTTTCCTTAGGTTGGAGATGTCCCTCTAGAGCTTTTTGTAGGGCCAGATTTATGGTTAGGTATTGTTTAAGTCAGGTTATGTCATGAAATAACTTGTTTACTCCATCTATGTTGATTGATAGTTCTTCTGGGTACAGTAGTCTAGGTTGGCATTCATGCACTTTTAGTGTCTGTATAAGGTTTGACCAGGACCTTCTTGCTTTTATTGTTTCCATTGAATAGTCAGGTGTTATTTGATGGGTCTGCCTTTATAGGTGATTTGGCCTTTTTCCTTTGCAGCTCTTAGTATTTTTTCTTTCTTCTGTAGGATTAGTGGCTTGATTATTATATGGCAAGTAGACTTTTTATGTGAGCCTAGTCTATTTGGTGTTCTGTAGGCTTCTTGTATTTTATAGGTATTTCCTTCTTTAGGTTGGGGAAGTTTTCTTCTAAGATTTTGTTGACTATATTTTCTGTGCCTTTGAGCTATTATTCTTCTCCTTCTTTGATTCCAGTTATTCTCAGGTTTGGCCTTTCATGGTGTCTCCAATTTCCTGGACATTTTGTGTTATGATTTTTTTTTTTTGGTTTTAGTGTTTTCTTTAACTGATGTATCTATTACCACTATTAAGTTTTCCACTCCAGAGATTTTTTTCTTCCATTTTTTTTTTTTGAATTCTGTTGGTTATGCTTGAATCTGTGATTCCAGGTCTTTTTTTTTTCTGATTTTCTATTTCTAGCTTTGTTTTGGTTTGTGTCTTCTTTAGTGCTTCTATTTCACTTTTTAATTCCTGATAAATTTCTTTCACTTGTTTGTTTTCTTTTTTCTTTTTTGGTTTTTATTTTCTCTCAGGAATTTTTTTATCTCTTCTAATTTTCTTTTTGTATTTTCTTCTATTTCTTTAAGGGAGTTTTTTATATCTTCTTTTTAGGCTTCTGTTAGTTTCATAAAGCTGTTTTTAAGGTCATTTCCTTCTGTTCCCTCTTCATTGTTATGTTCAGGTCTTGAAGCTATAGCACCACTTGCTTCTTCTGGTGGTGTCTTGTTGACCTTTGTATTGTTGAATGTATTCTTGCACTGATGTCTGCCCATTGTTTCCTCAATTTACTCTTGGTTAGTACTTGGGCAGCTGTTAGTGGGTTGTTGGTCTGAGGGCTCTTAATCAGCTATGTGTTCAGAGGGTCTGCTGCTCTCATGAGTTCGCAGTGCTATGAAGACAATTGTCACCTCTTGACCCCTCATCTCTCAGCTGTGTGCTCAGGGACTCAGCCACTCCCCTGCTCCTATCATAACAGCTGTGTTCAGCGTCAAAGCTGAGTACCCATCTCAGGGCCTGCGTTCAGGTGGCAGAGGTCACTGTTTGACCTCTGACCTCTCAGCTGTGTGTTTAGAGGGTTGGCTGATCTCATGAGGATGTAGTGTTATGACTCTAGCCATGGTATGGACAGACTGTGCTCACCGTTGAAGCTGTGCTCCGTCTCAGGGCTTGGGTTCAGGGAGCAGAAGTCACTGTTTTGCCTGTGATCGTGTCCAGGGACTAGGCTGCTCCTGGGCTGTATCACTGCTATTATACCAGCCGTGGTCTGGGCGAACTCTTGTTATGATGTTTTAACTGATGTGGATCATGATGCTTTGTTCTGCTTGTATCTCTCCCTCTCCTCCATTCTTCCTGTTTCCTTTGGCTGGTTCCCTCTTTTGCACAAAGACCTTTCCCTTCTGCATTCATGCCAAGTTGATTTTATTACACTCTCTTCTGACTCTCACTTAAGATCTTTTTCTAGTTCCATGATATACTCCCTCACACACACTTAGAATGCATGTTACATGTATGAAAGGAAAAAAAAAACAACACGTATTTTTCATCTTTCTGAATCTGGTTAACATAATGACTTGCAGTTGTATCTATTTTTGTGCAGATGTCATGATTTCATTTTTCTTTATAGCTGAATAAAACTCCATGTGTATATGTACTGTATTTTCTTTATTCATCCATCTGTTGGTGGAAATCTAGGTTGATTCCATTTCCTGGCTATTGTGAATAGTGCAGCATCAACATGGGTATGAAATTACTCTGTGCCACCTGAGCTTCCAGACACATATCTGAGCAGTTTGACTGCATCACAGAATACTATTTTTTTTTAATTTTTTTTTGAGAAAAATCTGATTTCCATAGTGGCTGCACACATTTTCATCTCTAATAGCATTGGGTAAGAGTTTCTCTGTTTTTTTACTTCCTCCTCAGTTGACATTTGTCTTTATGATGCTCACCGCTCTGACTGGGTTGAGTTGGAATCTAAAACAGCTAAATTTGTAAGGATACAGAAGTATTTTTCAAACATTTGCTGTTCATTTGTACTTTGTGTGTGTGTGTGTGTGTGTGTGTGTGTGTGTGTGTGTGTGTAGGATCTGTTTATTTAATTAATTTCTCCACTAATTTGATGTTTGTTGTTTAATTTTTGTAGTTCTTCATAGAATATAGATGGTAATTCCTTATATGATGCATAATTGGCAAATAATTTTTCTGAATCGTGACAGCAGCGGTGTGTGGTGTGTGTGTGTGTCTCTCTGTGTGTGTGGTGTATGTATGTGTAGTGTGTGTATGTCTGTGATGTGTGTGGTGTGTGTATGTGTAGTGTATGTCTGTGATGTGTGTGGTGTGTGTGTGTATGTGTGTGTGTGTGTCCCTTCACTTTGGTACTTATTTCTTCACTATGTAATTCATGTAATCACATTCTTGGGAAGATTTCCTGTTTTACTGGAGATTTTTCAGAAAGTTTTGCTTATGCTTCTATCTTGAAGTGATTTTCCAAGTTTCCTTTAGCAATTTCAGCCATCTTAAAGTATTTGCCTTTGATTAACTCTAATTTTCATCCAGGCTAAGGAACATGGATCTAGTTTCATTCTTTGACGCGTAGCAGTGAGTTTGCAAAGAGCCTGTGTCTTCTTCACTGTGTGTGTGGTTTACACCCTGTCTTTTCTTCTCTGCTGTGACTTTACATGTCTATTCCACATGCTAGTTCATTCCATACTGGTTTTGATACTATGGCTTTGTAATATAATTTTAAATCAGATGTTGGGAGCACCTTAAGCATTGCTCTTTCTGCTAAAGATTGCTTTGACTACCTTAGGTTTGTTGTGCTTTTATGTGAATTTTAGAATTGTTTTATCTAGTTCTGTGAAAAATGTCACTGGAATTTTGAAAGGAATTATATTGAATTTGCAGTTTGCTTTTGAAAATATGACCATGTTTACAATATTAATTTTGCCAATCTGTGAACATAGATTGGCTTTCCATCCCTTTTTTTTTAGTGTTTTAAAGGTTTTATTGAAGAGCTATCTCACATCCACAATTCAGGTTGTTTTTATATATGTTTTATTTTGGAAGCTATTGTGAATGGGATTTTTTGTAGCTAATTCCTTGGTGAGTTTAATTATTAATATGTAGAAGAGCAAATGATTTTTGCATTTTGATTTTGATCCTAATATTGTTTAAAAAGTACTTATTATTCTAACAATTTTCTGAAGGAATTTTTAGGGTCTTATATGTATATAATACAGCATCATTTCACAGGCAAACAGGTATTGTTTCATTTCTTTCTTTCTATTTATTTTTCTTGCCTTGTTGCTCTAGCTAAAACTTTAAAAAATTTGCTGAATAAGAGTATAGAGAGTGTATACTCTTGTCTCCAGATTTTAGAGGAAATATTCTAAATTTTCTCCCATTTCATATGACACTAGTTATATGTCTTATAAGCTTTTATTATGTTTTATTCCTTCTATTCTTAATTTACTCAGGCTTTTTATCATGAAGGAATATTGAACTTACTTAAAGCCCCTTTCTGCACCTATCCAAAGGATGCAGTGATTTCTGTCCTTATGTCTGTTCCTGTGGTGTCTTAGAGGATGCAGGGCAAACTTGCATGTCTGGAAGGAAGATAACTTGTTCTTGCTGTGATAATGCCCGAATATTTTTGAATCCACTTTGCAAGAATTTTAGTGACAAGCTTGTGTCTATGCTCACAAAGGAAATTAGCTCAGTTTAATCGTCTTGGTTGTGTCCATATGTAGCTTTGGTATCAGGGTGATTCTAACTTCATAGGAGGAATCTGGTACTGTGTATGCCTCTTCCATTATTTTAGAAGACTTTGTGGAGCATCCCTATTAGAGAAGAACTGACCATTCTTTAGAATTCTTCTTTAGTAGAGTTTGGCAGCAAATCTTTAAATCCCAGGCTTGTCTTTGTTGGGAGACTTTGTTACTTCTTCAGTTCTGTGGACTGTTATGGAACTGTTTAAGTTGTTTATATTCTTGATTTAATTTTGGCAGTCTATATATGTCTAAGAATTTATCCACTTCTTCTAGGTTTTCCAACTTTTTTGGTATATGTTTTCAAAGTATTCCCTAATGATTTTCTATATTTCATTGGGCTATGTAGTAACTTCCCTTTTTTTTCATGTCTAATTTTATTAATTTGACTTTTCTTTTAGTTAGTTCAGGTATGGTTTATCAGTTTTGTTTACTTTTTCCAAAGAATCAACTCTTTGATTGCTCCTAAGTAATGTAATTTTAGTTTCTATTTTCTTACTATTCCCTGACTTTTATTGTTTTTTTTCTGTCTGCCAGTTTGGGGTTAAGGTGGTTCTTGGTATCCTAAAAATAAGTGCATTATTAGGCTATTTATTTGAAATCTTTTAGTTTTTACTTTTTTTTTTAAATGTAAGCATTCGGAGCCAGAAACTTTCCTTTTGAAAATGCTATAGCTGTGTTGTTTTTTATTTATTATGTATACAGTGTTCTGTGTGCATGTATTTCTGTAGAACAGGAGAGGGCGCTAGACCTCATTACAGATGGTTGCAAGCCATCATATGGTTTCTGGGAAGTGAACTCAGGACCTCTGGAAGAACAGCTAGTATTCCTAAACCACTGAGCCAGCTCTCCAGTCCTATAGCTGTGTTCTTAAGGTTCTGGTAAATTGTACTTTAATTTTCATCTGACTCTAGGAATTTAAATTTTTCCTCTGTCATTTTTTAATTTCTTGAGTGACTCCCTTGTCTCTCAAGACTGCAATGTTCAGTGTTTGTGCATTTGTCTAGTTTTTCTTGCTATTGATTATTTGTTTTATTATGTGATCAGATAGGACATAAGAAATTATTTTGATTTTTCACTAATTGGCAAGACTTGATTTGCGACCTAGAGTGTTACCTGTCTTACAAAAGAATCCACAGTCTGCTAAGAAGAATGTAAGTTTTCTATCATTCTCTATATAATATAATGTATATAGCGCGTCCTTCCACTATTTTGGATATTGTAAGTCATTTAGAGGCTACTTAAAGCATAGGGGAGCCTGTGCACAAGTTATATGCAAACACTATGCTCCTTTATATAGGGAATTTGAGCATCTATCTGTAGATTTCAGTTTTAAGGATCCAGAACCAGCTCCCTTAAGGACTTTACTGGAAAAGTGCAGTTCTCAGCATGTGGGAGGACTTTCTGCCTGGCTTTCATAATTCCAAGGGCTTACTCACTCTACATTTGGAGGAAATGCCCCAGGCAATGCAGCCTTTGAATTTACTCATGAACCCACTGGTGAATTGCTTATTGGAACCCAACTTATTTGTAAATAAAAGAACTTTTTAAAAATACTCTCTCTCATCAAACTTAGAGAAGGGTTTTTAATTTTCTTTAAAAAACTTAGGGCAACTACATGCAAAGTAGCCTACATTTTAGCATAGGTAAACCATTGTTTGATACTCAATGCTAACCATTGTTTTGTACTCAAGTGGAAACTTTTCCATGTTAAAATGATCTTACATGCCAGAATCATTCTTCCTTAATCAAACTAGTGCAGGTCGGCAGCCAAGAGATGTTAGAGCAAGAGTATCTCATTCTTTGATGACTCTAGTAGGTATGCAGGGACATTGTTACCAGCATTCTCAAGCCCATCTAGTCTCAAGTCCAAAGTGACTTCAATGCAACAGCAAAGCAGAAACAGATATATGAAGACTTTATGTTTTTGGAATGTCTAGAAGAAGTACTCTAGGGAGCTTGGGAGATATCTCAGTGGATAAAACACTTGCTGGCCACACAAGGGTAAGGACCTGAGTCTGAACCCTCAGAACTCATGTAAGGTTCTGTGTGGTAGTGAACATACCAGCAATTTTAGTGTTCTGACAGTGAGATGGGGGGCAGAGACAGGAGAATCTCCTTAAACTTGGGACCAGCTAGCCTGCTGTATTTAGTGGTCAACAACAGAGCCTTTGTCAAATAAGATTGAAGAGGAGAAACTACACCCAAATCATGCTCTGATCCTCACAACCATCATGCCATGTGTGGTGTCTGCATTTCCACACAGGGATATGTGTGTTCATGGATACACACACTCATATAGGATTCTATGTGTATGACTCTTACTACAAGCTCTAATTATACGCAACAATTAATTGCTAAACAAGATTTAAAATTTTTCTCAGCCCTCCTGATTGCACTTAATGGCTTCTTCCTGGTCAGTATAAGCAGGGCAAAAGCAGGTTAACAACATAAATAAACCACTAAATTTTTTTTAAGAAAACATACTGTATTTTTCCTTTTCTAATAAAACTTAAAACATTAAGAAACAGACACATTTTCAAGCTAAAGCAAGATGGCTGCGGGAAAGAAGCAGCCACATTACTCTCTGCCAGCCACAAAACTTAACTCTCTCCAGATGGAAACCTTCACTCTTTCTCCCTCCTCATAATTTTTGTCTGGAATGAAAGTACTAAAGGGGACTGTTTTTCTCATGTGAACTTAAAAGTGAGAGACACAGATTTGCAACTTCAGTGGTAAGTACTTGGGTGACTGTGCTTTACCTCCAACCCCCTTGGATATATGTTGAAGCCCAAAGGTTTGAGAAAATAAAATCTTTAACATAGGTAGGTCAAAGATAGAGATTTTTAAAAATTAAGATAATTTTAATCAAAAGTAAACTTTGGTTTTAACTTTAAAAGGACAGTGCTCTTGCAATGACTCACAGGATGTTCATATTAAGAATGAAAGAGAGACAGAAAAATAGACATCCTACTTAGATGACAGGAAAAGACAACAATATGTATGGGCTTCATTCCGGTGGCAGTAATTGGCTGACTTTCAAAACAGCACATGTATTATTATTTTATTTTTGATTTTTAACTTTATTTTTCTCATTTAAAGTTTTTTTTTTTTCCTGCAAACCTATTACTGTTTTCCTTCTTCCCCGTCCTCCTGTTTATTTTTCACAGAGGGTAAGGACTCTCAGGGTGAGTCAGTGTAGTCTGACATGTTCAGTTGAGGTAGGGTAAGATCCTCTCCCAAGTATCAAGCTGAGCAAGGCAGCACATATACTATTGAGTGTGAGAATCCCATATTCCTGTATAGTATCATGTGAAAAATGTTCAAGAAAAGTGCATACCATATATATGTATGTCATTTACATAAACACACATGGAAGTTTTATTGTATTTAAATCATGGAATATATAACATGAGGTTTTCTCTTTCTTCCATTTTCTCATCTATCACAGGGAGAGTTTGTGATTATCTTAAGACACTGTATGTGAATGAGTGGTTTGGGGTGAGTAGAAGTATCTTTCATGCTTGTAGGTTACCACAGACCCCTTTTGCCACTGGATATTCCTCATAACCACCTTAATGGGATGCCAGTCCTTCTAGAGCAGTGTCTCTCAGACTTTCTAATCTGTGACTCTTAAACCCCCAGCCATATAATTATTTCATTGCTAGTTCATAATTGTAATTTTGCCACTGTCAGGAATCATAATATAAATAAATATCTGAAATATGACTCCAAAAGGGTTATGATCCACAGGATGAGAACTGGTGCTCTAGAAAACATATATAGAAACTAACATTTTAAGCATGCCACCCTTTCATTATTTGTACTGAACATTTACCCCACAGAGAGATGATATATTATAATGGATTAAAGTGAGCTCTGAAATTGTATTGTTGGGAGTCTTTGAATTGGCAGGAGTCATCTGCTCTATTCTGGTTTCAGACAGAGGTAGTTCTGCTCCTGGGGTCTCTTATCCTCCTGGCATTATGATATAGAAATGATGGGGAAAAGATTACATCATTATAATTAGAAAAAGAGTAGATTATTGAATTCACTTTAATCTAAAAAACAATTGTTAATCTCAAAATATTTTACTTTGGTATAAATTTTAGTTTACTAATACAAATTTAAAGACAATTTTGTTTTACTGTATGTATATTTCTAGTTTTGTTTAGGGTATTATATTTATGTAGCTCATTTAAAATATAATATAATTAAGAAATACAGATTAATAGTCATCTATAATATCAAACTTAGAGTAATGTTAGTTAGGTTTTCATGGTTATACAGAGATGTATTCCAAATGGAAGGAAATCTTCAAATACTTCAAAGACCTACAGAATATGACATTTGAAATGTTTTAAAACTTAGACTTTTCTTGACAGTGAGACGAGTCTGCTCCTGACAGCAACAATTACTTCAAAGAGAATGATGGACATTGAAAAAAATCCTTATGGAGTTTGCTTTTAAAGTGGCAAGGCTAGCCATTTGGGCAAGGAACTGCTCTTGCATGGACTGCTTGACAGTATGGTGTATAAACTGAACATTCAGAACTCACAGGAAACTGCTACATTTTTTTAAAACAAGGTATGATAGTTCTTCAGGTTTGTGCTTCACAGAGGAAAGTGCCATATATTCTGCAGTACACAGGGGAAGGCAACTGATGAATTTTGCCAATATAGGTGATACAGTCCTTCAGATTTCCTGTTTCACTGAAAAGTCTGCCAGATATTTTAGGCCTGTAGGCTAAAGACAGATTCCCCAACATTACAGAAGAACTTTGGATGAATGTTCAGGTAGCTTAAGGTCACTGCTGTTAGGTAACATTTCATCCTTCTGGGGTCTTTGATGAAGTTGAAGACTAAATAGTTATAGTTTTTCTTAGGTATAATAGAAAGTGAACTGGATACAAAACTTTAGACTCACCATGATAAGATAGACAATTAAGTATTTTCTCTAATTTTGCCAAATGCAAATGAATTAGATTGTGTTACTATAGTTCTTACTTAATAATTGTGTTTGTTAAACATAATCTTACTATGCTAAAGTTATAATCTTCCTTTTTAATTAGACAAAACTGGGAAATGCTATGGAGTAATTCTTTTATATACTGTAAAGATTTGTTACTCAAACTGGTTTAATAAAATACTGATTGGCCAGCAGCCAGGCTGAAAGTATAGGTGTGTAACCAAACTAAGAATGTTGGGAGGAGGAAGGGCAGAGTCAGGAGCTATTGGTGAGATGCAGAGGAAACAAGATTAGAATGTCATACTGAGAAAAAGTACCAAGTCATGTGGCTAAACATAGATAAGAATTATGGGTTAAGTATAAGAGCTAGTTAGTAATAAGCCTGAGCCACCAGCTGAGCATTTATAATTAATACAAGCCTCTGAGTGGTAATTTGGGAAGTGATTGTCAGATAAATAATCAGGTAAATGAGACGCAGAGGAAAGCGACTGATGAATTCTGATGAATGTATACTCTGGATACAGTATTATACCCTGATAAGTCCATCATGTGGGGATTTCAGAGGTAAAGGAGATCTAGTTTTGTTATTCTTTTTCAATATGGTGCTTCCCCATTGCTCATATCCCACTGCCAGAGCATGATATGCATAAAAGAAAGAGCCAAAAAAAGACAGTTGGCCTTTTGATGGGAGGAGTAACAAAGGCACCATTTTAGAGAGCAAGTGACTGGTGCCAATAACAGCATACCACTGAGAGATACATGAAACTTTCCTCAAATGGGGGAAAAGGCATTGCTGTACACAAAAGAGGAAGTTAGAAATGCAACAATAACATGCCTTTTCCATTGTTTCTGCTGGAATCTCTATAAAATAAAGCTCTTTAGAAGTATTTCCCTTCTCCATTGCCTTCTTACATGTAACAAACTTTATTTTGTGAAATTCCTTACTGTTTCTTTGAAGGAAGGTCTTACCACTCACCAGATTGTGCTGTAGGGTTGGGTGTTTCTAGAACATTTCTCACTGCCTAATCGCAAAGAGGATACATTTGCGATGCTTTCTGATAGGTTTGACTCATTTTGTGCAACTCCACTGAGGTTTCTCCTTCAGCGTGTTTATTAATTACCATTTTCATTATTATGGCAAACATGACTAGGAGCAGCTTAGGGGAGAAAGGGTCTGTTCTGGTTCACAGTTTGAGATCATATAGTCCTCATGATTGCAGAAACAAGAGGCAGCTGATTGTAATATACTGACATTCAGGAAACAGAATGAATGAGCAGGAAGTGCAGTTGAACTACAGAAGTTCAGGACTTGTCATTAGTGATCTACTTCCTCCCCTAAGGCTGTGCTTCCTAAAGGTCATAGAAGCTTTAAAAAAGAATGCCACTCACTAGGGAACAAGTGTTCCAACACATGAGCGTATGGAAACCTTTCATATTCAAATCACAATAGTGAGAGTCATAGACTCTTTCCTAGACACACATTTTCCTTCTCACTCCTTCTTAAATACACATCCGCACATAGCCACACTGACTTCACATCCACAGCCTTCCAGTTCCCAAAGACAAGCATGAATTCATAAAGACTATATAGCCCAAACACATAATGAGAAAAATATACATTTCCTACTGTGAAGTGGTGTTATTCTCAAGATGTTTTTTAAAAATAGTAGATTGAGAATAAGATAGCGAGACCTTTCCTTGACTCAGAGAATGCTGTCTCCATTTCTCAATTATACATGGTGAGTTATAAATTCATTCTTTCAATTATTCATATAATATTTTTGTGTATGACATCTAAACATCACATCATCTGAGTTGCTTTTGAACAATTATTGATGTTAACACAATCAGAAGAACTTCCTAGGTTAGGGGTTAAATTGGAATCCTATTGGTCAGGGCTAATCCTTTATTTTTGGTTTGCAAAAGGTGAAAATAAAATATCATAACCACTCCTCTGGCAATGGGATAATTAGCAATGGGTTCTGAACATGATAGCACATATATATGCATTCATCATTTTCTAAAATGAAACAGAAAATGCTTAGATAGGTTTTCCTTGATGAATTCAATTATCATATCATATTGGCTTTTAGCAAGTAGATTTTTGCTATCAGGAATATTGATAAAATATATGGAACTCTAACACCCAAATCCCTGTGGAGTTGGTGGTCTACTCTAATTCTGATCCATGACTTGGAATATGATAATTTCTATTACTAGATATTTTGAAAATCCTAACAGCTAAACTTTTTAGATATCAAAAGACATTAAAAATGTCTAATGATATGTATGAATCTAAGTAGAAGGATTCAGTTTTATATTTTATATCTAGTAACCCTGCAGACACTTTAACCATTCTGCGCTCTCTTGTGGGTGCTTTAGTTGGAGTTTCTATTACAGTGGTAAAGCACCATGGCCACGATGACTTGGAGAGGAAAGGATTTTATTTTGGTTTACTGTTCTCAGGACATCATTAACGATGGAAATTAGGGCAAGGACTCCCATAGAACAGAAACCTGGAGACAGGAGCTGATGCAAAGGCCATGGAAGCGTGAGTAATACTTTTTTGTCACTAGAAGTCCAATGAGCTATCCATTGTGCCACAGAGCCACATGAGTAATACTTTTTTTATTGCTATTTATAGCTTGCTCAGCCTGCTTTCTTATAGCACCCAAGACCAGCAGCCTAAATGTGGCACCACCCACAGTGACTGGGGGCCTCTCATATCAATGAAGAGCTTTGCGTCTTCATGGCTGCTTCCTTCTCAGTGAGACATCATCAGTAGCTGATGCTGGAGCTCTTATTTTAGGATAAACTTTTGCACCTGAGAGTGTGCTGGACACCTAATGCCAGAAAGAAATTTTACTTGCTATCCACCTAGAGGTGGGTCTGCCCACTTCTTGCAACCAATGGAATGGAAGGTGGGAAGAAGAACAGACAGCTAGAGGGGAAGCAAAAGATTATGAGAGCTATCTCTGCCTGTCTCCCAGTTGTAAGATCATAATGATGTTCACTGTCAGGCATCTCCCTTGCCCCCATCCTTGGCACTCCTGGGCCCACCTCTTTTTTATCATTGTTTGACAAACTCCCTGTCCTATCACACATATGTAGTTTGGTGCCACATACCACATGTACCCAGAGAATTTTAGTTATTTTTGATTTATGACCTTGTTTTCATCATCTATATTGATAGCTGTTTTCTCAGTTCTGCATTATTATGGGTTTAAACCATACCTTCTTAGGATCCTTGGCTCAACAGTGACTTGTTGCTAATGTAGGGGTCAGGGCCTTCCAGTAAGGAGTATACTTAGCTACTCCATTGCATGTGACAACTTTCCATGCTTACCATAAGGTTTGAGATAATAAACTTGGCAAGGAAAGTTTCACTTAGCCCATAGTTTGGGAAGTTCAAGTTCACCCAAGTGGTTGAGTGGATGGACCTGCTGCTGCAAGTCTCTGGTGAGGATGTTTCATGACAAAAGTGAGAGGCATGTGGTAGAACAGAACCATTTCCAACACAATGCAGGCAGCAGCAGAGAGAAAGGAAGTGAGCAGGGTTTCACAATCCCCATCCAGGGACATGACCCAAAGACCTTCCAGACTTGACTTTACTTCCTAATGACTTCACCACATCTCAGTAGTGCTTTGGGGTCTACCCTTTTAACAGAGGAAACATTCAACATCAAAATTCTAATGATCAAAATATTTACAATCATCCATATTGTCTATGAGAAAAAATTTATTATTTCAAGGGTGAAGAAAATAGAGAATAAGAATGTGGGTGGTTGTGGTGAGAAGCTGAAGAGTACAATACAGTAGTGGGTAAATTATCTCAGTTTTCATTTACTGTGTACATGGAGCTATCAAATGGATAGAAATATTCATAAATTCTTTGCTAAGGTATACTGTTTGGATTAGTGGAAAATAAAAGAGTACTATGAAGTAATAATCTTTAAAGTCTTCAGCTTATCCTTAATTTGCATTTATCTTGTGCAGCAGACCCTACTGAGGGAGGAGGCTCCCTACAAACATCCTAACACAGAGGAGTATGTTAAAGCCTTAGTACCCAGAGTCTCAGGGTGTGATCTCATTTGGAAAGAGTACTTTGTAGAGGTGAGTTAATGTCAGTGACAGTTGTAGGAGACCATGATTCAACATAACAGATGTCCTTATAGACAGGGAACGACGCCATGACATACACAGAAGGAAGATGCTGTGGGGGTTGCAGTGAGTGTACCAGGTAGAGAGGTAATGTTGGTGGTAGAGTATATCTACAAGGCCCTGAGTACCCAAGATGAACAAAGGCTGGGAGAATGGCATAGAGACAATGCTTCTCTGACATGGTGGACCATGGCAGAACTCCTAATTTTTTAGACTTTGAGACAATACCTAATTTTTTAGACTTTGAGACAATACAGTTGTGTGTTTTTAAGTGGACCAATTCATGATATCTTGGGAAGATCTGAACATAGGCCAGATACTGTATTTTCAAAAAAAAAAAAAGTTAGAGTAATAAAAATTAAGATCTGTATGTACTTTAGGGTACACTAGTAAATGAAAGTTCAAAGCTAAGATTCCAGAACCAGGGAGGTACACTGTAATTACCTTTTATGAAAAGCTCATGTCACTGTTGGCTAGAAATACAATTTGCTGATGTTATGGATGTTTCTGCAGCACAGTGAACCATCAAAATAAGCAACATCACAGATGTTAAGAACATTCCTACTGTGTTGGATCATGGCACCAATGGAAGCAAATTTTGAGACTTTTTATTGTCTGGAGGTCATGGTATCAGGCTGCATTTCCATATGGATTTTGACTGACAATCATAAGTAACAGAGAACCTGCTCGTAAACACTCTGAAGGCAGTGAGTCAGAGAGACGATATTTCGGAGGTGGGATTGGGAGAGTTTAAAATGGCAAGTGAGTTCTGCCTTATGCAATCTACTCAGTGCTAAATTCACCGCTGAGTAAAGCATCACTTGGGGAATTATAGTTTTACTCAGATTCCAAATGAGTCTAAAATTTGATATTTTGATGCTTCAAACTTCTTGTGTAAAAGAAATCAACATTTTAAAAATAATTAGAGTCCTGTAAGAGGAAAAAAATTTTGTTTTGGGGGAAAAACAAGACCATTAGATGTCCTGGAGGCACTGTCTTTATAATCATGGCTATGAGGTTGGCTCTTCCTGAAGGAACCAGAGAAGACTTTCTAAGGAGTTCTTCTGTGTGGAATGGTACAAATTTTATAGAATAAGTGGGAAATCCATGTGGAGCTTGTACCTTGCCAGTAAATTCTGCAAGGATTGCTCCTTATTTTGTCTTATCTAATGTAGGAACCCAAAAGTTAGATCAGTGTTTAGAGAGTATTGGTGAAGTTGGGTTTTCCATATATAGAATGGCTGGAGGTGTTCACAATGTCAAATAATTGGTTTGTAGACCAATCCCCATCTCTTGCATGCAACTATAAGGCCATTTCTATAAGCACAGACCAGTAAGATACTGTCCTTGTCCTCTCTACTTATATGCACAGGCTCTGAACACTGAGGCTAGCCTAGGGCACAGCTTTCTGTATGCATCAGGCAAGTCCAGCTCCATATATATGGGTTTTTGTTAGCCTGGTGATTCTGTCTTGACTTTATGGACCAAGAATATTAAAACTTAGCATTGGTGTTGCTTGATTTCCTCTGCATGGCCATATGCCATTAGATATGTTTAGGTTTGAAAATGAGTGACATATTATAAAGCAGAGGGCTCATCCTATTGCTCCAAGCTCCATGGTAAGGTTCTTCTCCTTGGGATTCATAAATGCTATTCAGAAGGCTAGTGAGAACTGAATCTTACAGGACTTTAGCAAAAGACTGACATGCTGAGTGCATGATTAAATATTAGAACTCAAAGTTAAGCGTGTTAATTAAATTTATTTAATTTTAAAATAAACTACAGATTAAAGTAAAGCAAAATTTAGAAGTAATTATGAAACTGTTTAAATACCAACAGCAGAACTGTGAAGGGAAAAGTATTTTTAGGTCAGTATAAATTTATTTAGTTTTCTTAAGAGCAACATGTTGTTTATGGAGAGCTACACATATCTTCATTTCCTTTGACTGAGCAATCTCCAGTCTTATGAAGCTCATTTAGTGTAAAAAAGCAAAGAAAAAATTCCATACAAATGTACTGATTTTAATGCTGTTCTTAATATCCAAAGCTATGTGAACAGCTATTTCCAACAAGAGGGAGATGGTAGGGAGTGACATCTCACAGATTGAGTAGAACTTTGGTATCTGTTATGGAATGACTAGTCATTATCTTTATCAGAAATGCACTGTGGTGACCACATACCTGATGAGAAACATCATTAGTGAGGGGACAGTCCACTAGGCTGGGTGGGACTGTCTGTAGTCTGTAGTTCCTGTCCCTGCCATAAACTCTCAAATACCCGGGAGCCACTTCCCAAATAATTTACTTGGAGGCTTAATATTATAGTAACTGATAAGCCAGTAGCTAAAGCATATTACTAAATAGCTCTTCCACTTAAGTTAACCCACAGTTATTATCTATGTCTAGCTACATGGCTTGGTACCTTTTCTCAGTCCAGCATTCTCATCTTGCTTCCTCTGCATCTGGCTGACATCTTCTCTGCTTTTCCTCTCCCTAAAATTCTCCTAGGCTGGTTGCCTCATCTATACTTCCTGCCTTGCTACTGACCAATCAGCATTTTATTAAACCAACACCAGTGACAAATCTTTACAGTATAAAAGAGCATTACCCCACAGTAAGGTGTGGTGGCATTCATGGCAGGTAACCATGAATGGCATTATCCCAGGTAATGTGGCTGTCTCCATATTGCAAAGAACAGAGAAGCAGAAAGAAGACTGGGAGTGAGATGGGGTCTAGTTTTAAACTTGCAATATTTATCCCACTTAGGTCAGTGGCCCACATTCTCCAATAAGACTTTCCTTAAGGAGGTTTCCTAAACAATGTCTCTAGATGGAGCCCAAGTGCTCAAATGCATAAGCTTATGAAAAACATTTCACATTGACACCACATTGAGATAATTAGGAATTAGATCCAAATGTAGGCATAAAATATATTTGTGTTTTATATATACCTTGTATATATGACTTGGAGATCCTTTTTAAAAATATTGCTCATATACTTCTTTGTTTTTTTAAAGTTATGTGTATGTCTATGAGTATGTGGGTTTGTACATGTGTATATAGGTGCTCAAGGAGGTTCAAAAGAAGGATTATAATCTCTAGAACTGGAGTTACAGGTTGTTGTGAGTCCTCTGCTCTGGTGTGGGTGCTGGGAACTGAACTTTAGTCCTCAGCAAAAGCAATTAAACACTTGTTTTAGTCAGGATTTCCATTGCTATGACAAAGCACCAGGAAAAAACAATAAGTTGGAGAGGAAAGGTTCAGCTTCCACTTCCACATTGTTGTGCATCATCAAAAGAGGTCAGGACAGGAACCTAAGAATGGTAGAAACCTGGAGGCAGGAGCTGATGTAAAGCCCACAGATGGATGCTATTTACTGGCTTGCTCAACCTGTCTTATTCAGCCCAGTTTCTTATAGAGCCCAGGATTATCCCAGAGATGGAACCACCCACAATGGGCTGGGCCCTCCCCATTAATCACTAATTAAGGAGATGCCTTGCATCTGGATCTTGTGGTCTTATTTTCTCAGTTGAGGCTCTCTTCCTTCAGATAACTCTAGCTTGTGTCAAATTGACATGCATCTAGCCAGCACAGCACCCTTAACCATTAAATAATCTCTCTCTAGCCCCAATGCCAATGCCACCCTACCCAATCAAATTAAATATGGAAAATTTGGCTTATGAACTCATGTTGATATTTCAAAATTTCAGCTTTTTGAAGCCAGAATTTTAAAATTGGAAATAGTCAACTTCTAATAACATTGTATAGTCATTATAAGTAGAAATGTGGACTGCTGTGATAATTAGTATTTCAAGTGGTTTACAAAAGTACATGTTCATCATGAGTAATTTACATGTAAATATTAATATATGTATTGTATATATTTAAATGTATACTAGGTGATGAGGCTAGGAGTAGAGACACATAACTGAAAAGATGTGGTGACTGTTCTCATTGGAAGACAATCAAGTTGAGAGCTAATCATAAGCACAGGTGGAAAGTGAGTCCAGTGGAGGACAGGGAGACAGAAGACCTTGAAGGTGGCTAAAGATGTCAGGGAGTGGTTCATAAAGGAGAAGGAAGATAGGCATAAATGTGCGTAATAAAAAGCAACAGATACATTAGTTGCATCAGTGTGGAGCTACTAGGAATGATGCAAACATTTTAGACTCTTCAAATGTCATTCATGACTATACATGTACCCAGACCACAGGCACAATTTACTTAGAGTGGAACAACCATCATCTCAGCCCAAGTGTAGAGCAGTTTTACTATGAAAAGGCAACTTCTTACAATGTTAAATGTTCTTATAATAAGGGAATCAAGGCATAAAGGTATAAAGACCTCTTTGCTATTGGTTTATTATGAATGGAAAAATGTCATAATGTGCATGAAATAAGCTATATACAGGCTTTTGTATCTTTAATTTTTAATTTTATTAGTGACAATGTAAATAGGTACATGAAAATCTTCACTGTTTCTACACACATATTTAAATAAAAAAGAATTCTAAGGTTTGGATTTCAGTGTTGACTAGAACATTATTATTTTACTGTATAAAAATCTCCAAGTTTACAAAATCTGTTCATTTCCCCATGTCTTATAAAAAAATCAAACCAAACCAAACAAAAAGAAACAAAACAACTGTGAGGACTATAAAAAAAAAACTTAATGAAGAGAAATACAGATAGGCTCCTGGTGACGCCCAGCACATGAGCTATAAAAGACTCAGCCATGTTGTGAGCACTGTTGTATACTCAGTGTCCTCTGTGAGGATGGGGAGTCTAAGAATATAACCACTGGAGGGTTCGCCTGACCTTGGTTTTCTGTGTGTATGCGGATGGCAGCCCCTGCACTTCCATAGTGGAGACAATGGGAAGCCATGGTTTTCTGTTGATAGCCCCATGACTCTTTCTGTATTGGTCCCATCTACTCCATGGCATCTCTGCTTCCTCCATATGGCTGGATAATCTGTCTCCCCCACTTTCTATGTTTAGCCATAGAAGTTCTCTGAGCTCCATCAAGAACAGAGATGCATTCTAAACTTCTGAGTAGTTTATGTTGGTCCCACATCAGGGATCCCAAAAATTAAATCATTATGTAGTGTAGGGAGGGCTGTTTATCATCCCTCAAATCGTATTATATAGATGGCTTCAAGCCTATGAAACTGGTTCTATCATAAAGACTGACAGTGAAAGCTGGTATGGAACCCTCAAAACTCATTGCGGCAAGTGCAATGCTTTCCAGACACTAGCCACACAGACTGGGAACCAGATGTGAGTTCCTGACAGACACGAACCAGCTACCAGGACAGATTTAACTGAAATCAGGAAGGATGAACAGCACCTTTGTCTGTCTCTGTGCCATTCATTTTCTTTCCAAGGAATTTTGCTAACTGGAGCCAAATGGCTCCTTTCCAGGTTAAGGCATCACATAAAATTTACTGTCTGTGAGTTTGGCTCATCTTTCAAATGAAGTGTCATTGTTGAAATTGAGACTCACATTTCCCAGACTGCTGTGTAAATGTTAGGATTTTGGTCAGCTTGTTGCATCAGACTTAGTATTCAGGATATTAATTAAAAAAATAACTAATGCCAGTGTAAACATGCCTCAGATACATAGGTATTTTATATATTGCACATAAAATTTTGTTCAGCATTTCTTCAAAGCAATTTTTAATTATTATAAAAAGGATATAAAATTGTGCAGACCATATTATGAATTTGGCTGGTCAATATTACTTTAAAATGAAAACATTAAAAAATGATTATGGATTATTTACAAGAGCTTTAAGCAACATTTTCTGGATGAGTAAGTAAAAATGATGGTAAGATAGCTTAAATATAGGAGATTATTTTCCAAGATTACGTTCTAGGAAAGTTTAGTAGTAAGAAGTTAGTAAAGCTGTAAAAAGCATTGTTAGGTCCTTAGGAGTGAGTTTTCTGTTTGTCTCACACCTGTATAACGTCATATATCTCCATCTTATGCTCAACATATCTTCTCTTTTATATAAGTGTGAGGTAATATAACAAAATACAGGTGCGTAGAGCCCAAGCTAAATATCAATGCTTACTATAACTATTAAATAATATTCACTCATATTGTTAAATTGTTTTTATATGGTCTCTACAGATTGTACCAGTACTTTTAAACTCCATCAGGGCAGTGAGTATCTTGAAATTAATGCTGTAAAGAAATCAGTGGCAATAACTTTTTACATGTATAAAAGAAACTATAAATACAAAATTTGGTGTTGAATTATGCAGATATGTGCTTCTGAAGAGCACAAAGACAGTAACTCCAGGTGGAAGGCAGCAAGATGTTAAGCAAAATTGACTCCTAATACCAATTTGTGTGGAACACTGTATAACACACATAGAAGCCCTGTTAAACATAATATCTGCACAGAGTAGTCTCTTAAGAGAAAACAAGCTGAGTGATTTTGAACTCTAGCCAACTAAATCTTAATTTCCAATTCCCCTGGATGGCCTGATTCTCTACCTAAAGAAATGGAAAATAAATAAATACATTTTTTTATCCTCACTTAATGAAATATCTTTGTTGTTCCACAAGTCCTGACAACTGATGCTTGTCTCCCTGAGCCATCGCATCCTTAGAAAGGTCTCTCTTCCATAGGGTGCTGTCAGAGACTCCATTGGGTTACAGTAGTGTTTAATCTTAGTTCACTTTGTCTCTGTAGGAATCATTTTTGCAAGTCATATTGGGCATATGTGGACAGCCACTTGAGTTCCCACGGCCATTCCAAAATATCAGCCAGATGTGAAATGGTGAAAGCAAAAGAAATTGCCATGACTGCTGATTGTTCCTACAGTGTTGGTTTCTTCTCCCACAGGGTTCTCGGCTCTCCATGTCATCACATGAAGTTGATGAGGTGATTGTCAGGCGCCTTCTACTGCCTGGGTCTGGCAGGTAAGGAAGGCTGTGATCATTTCACTCTTGTGACATTCTTTCTTTCTCTGAAAAGGACCAGTGTGTGAATTTTAGGCCTTTATGTTTCCAAATCATGCCTCTGGTGTCTTGTTGCCGGTCAGTTGTTCTCTGTCTGTCATTTCATCCTGAGGAGGTCTTGCTCTATCAAAGAATCCACACTAGGAATAAGAAAAATCAAGTCATCTGGGGAGTTTCTGAAATACCTTATTTAAAGAATCTGTATTTTGTACATTTTATTTAAACAAAACCCTGGGGAATTTGTGAGAGCAGTCTGTCTAATTCTCTAAATTAAGAGCGAAGATGGAAGTGTTGTTTATTTGTGGCAAGAACTCATTGCTCAGACAAGGTTGGCAGAGCATCAGGGCCCTTTCTCCTGCTGTGTGAGAAGCAGCAGCAGAACGTCTTCACTTTGTGGAAACCACCCCAGACCTTAGATGGTTTCTGCTATGATAACCAGTGTTCTAAGGATCCCTCTGCTTTTCTGCATGCTTTCCCCTGGTGCAGGACAACTGGCCTGACAAGTGTCATTTACTGTGGTGTTAGGTAGCATACTCAGGGACACATAATAGGAAGAAGTGACATTTGTTGTCTGTTCTTCTGGACTTTGTAGGACATAGATTATTTAGAGGCAGATCCAATTTGTGGTTTATGTCAATAATAGCACAGGGCAGGTTGGGCCATCCTTCTGACTTTCTATAGGTTTATCAGTATAAAGAGATTCCAGGATCTTCTTTATATTGAATTTCAAACTAATATTTAACCCCAGAGGATGCATATTTTCCTAGAACCCTAGAACTTGAGTTATTATTTACTATTTCTCATTTGTGAAATAAATAAAGAGTAATTTTGTAAGACTAGTTGGGTGTTCTCTCATTTAGTATATAGAATGCTATTCAGTGACCATAAATAGCAGATTAATGCTCAAGTCATCTCTACATGTGTGTCAGAGACCATGTGGGCTCAGGACAGTGCAGGCAGCTGATAATGATTAGGAAAGCTATTCTTTAACTTAAATAAAGTTTTCTAAGTTTATAGTTCTGTAAAGCATACTGATGCCTATTGTTTCACAACTTATAAATGCCATGTTCTGGGAGAGCCACACAATAGTGGTCGATGAAAATGTGAGTAGGCTAATTATTCTTCTAGTCACTGTGACACTGTTTTTCATTTAGAGTGAAAGACTCTGTATAACTTGGCAGATGAACCAGTCACTTGGCTATAAATCTGATGCTTTTAAGGACTTTTAGTACAAGCCTCAGCAGGACACACCTAACAATTTGTTAAGGTTTCCTATTAGAGACAGACTAACTGTACACACTTATGCATGGCCTATTTGGTCTAATATCTGAAATGGAAAAAATTAGACTCAAACAATATTAGTCTCATAGTTGCATTGTTTTTAAAGAGAAATTTAAAGCACTGATGATAGAATCATGCCATCACAACACACAACTCCCTGGTTAATAGAAAAAAAAAAGGAAGTCTTGATAATGATAACATTACTCTGAGCACATTGAAAAGAAGATTATAGACCTTAGGACAGTTAGGATATCTCATCCTTTTAAGGTCTGAGGACAATTCTCTTTCACAATGCTCCACTGATGTTTGTTTATTTGAGAGTTGGTCTCTCTGTATATTGCTGGCTGTCCTGGAACTCACTACATGTACCAGGCTAGCTAAACTCAAGAGACCGACTTACCTATGTAGCCCAGATGTACCGTGAACTTTTGACTCCACCCATACCTCTATCCAGAGTGTTGAGGTGTCCTTATCCTGGCGGGATTTTGTTACAGTTTTTCCTTTGGGGGGGTTTAGGTGATGTTATTCTCAAGTTGTCAGTATTGAATAATAAAATGGGAGTAATGTTTGTCTCTTTGTAAAAGTATAAAGTGTGATCTTTCCAATAAATTACTTTGGTACTTGACCATCACCACCACCAATTGTTAAATATTATTAATTTATAAGAAATCTCAAGATAAGGGCTGGGAATGTCTCTCAGGAGAGAAAGGCTTGTGTAAACCTGTGCAAAACCCTGGGTTCAGTTCCTATCATTCAAATAGAAATCACCCCCTCAAAACATTCAATGGGAAAACAGTTTACTCCTCAACTTCTAAAATATTAGCTTCACACAAATTAAATTTCAAAGCAAAATAGACACAATTTCTTCTATCCTGAGGAATTATCAAAATCAGCAACTTATGGCTTTATCATTATCTTTAATAATTCCTAACAATATTCTTTCACCTCCTCAGTGGCTTCTGGACCCCAAAGGAAAAGTAAAGAAAACTAGCTTACCTTCCACAAAGCTAAAGTTAAAATGGCCAGAACCAGCAAGCCAAGAAGGATGGCCAGTATTATGACCCACAATGGAATGGAGAAAGAAACATTCGGAGTGGCCCAGATAACTGAAGTCTTAATCTGAAAAGACAGCAAAGTAAGTGAGTGCTAATTTGACACCGTCTGATGAGATAAGCAGGAACTTCAGTTTGCTATTGGAGATCATCCTGAAGTGAGTCTCATAATAGCTAAAAGAATTCCAGGGGGGATTAGGAGGCCATAGCATTTGAACTTGGGCTCTCTAAAACAGGCACACATCCATGTCCAGGAGGCTGTGTAAAAACCTAATAGCAGATACTTGTTGAATGGATGACCTTTAATCATGGAACCCTAGCCTGAAATCCAGGTAAACCAGGGTCCAATAAGATGGAAAAAAGAGCTTTAAGTTGGTGAGGACCTCTATGTAAACATATGTAAAAAGAGCTGTGAGTGTCACGATTATCCATACATCTCTTCATGCTGCTCAGCTAATCTTACTGAAAGGTGAATTTGTGAACGATCATGAAATAGTAGATATTCGAGAGTTAATGTCACTAGTTAATGTTAGTACTGGGTCTTTTCATCTGTAGACTTTATGATCTAGTAATGAATGACAGTTGAGAACTTGAGACTAGCTACCCTGTGTCCATCTATTCATCTGTTTGTCTGTCTACTGATGTACCTATCTAGCCTCTGTCTGTCTACCTACATACTTATTACCTATCTGTCTGTCTACCAACCTACTTATCTATCCTCTATTTATCTATCTCTCTGTCTACCTACCTATCACCTGCCTGTCTATCATCTATCTATTTGTATTTCTATCTGTCTGTCTATGTACCTACCTATCATCTATGTATGTATGTACGTACATACGTATGTATGTATGTATGTGTGTATGTATGTATGTATGATCTACTGTGTATGTATATGCATGTTTCTATATGCATGTAGAAGTCCAAGAGCAATTTTCTGGAAGCAGCTCTCTTTGCACCATGCATGTGGATTCTACATCTAGAGCTTGGGTGGTCAGGATGGCAGCACGTGCTCTTCCTCACTGAGCCATCTTGCCAGCCCCTGTCTTGCATTTGGATGCAATTACTTCATGTGAAAGTTGTCAGAATGAGAGTGAAGCCACTTGTGTCAATGTTAACAAACAGTAATTTAAAAAAGGCAGCACCAAGGAGGGTTCTCATGAATGATTGCATGAGTAATCACTAGCAAAGATTTTTCCCAGGAGGGCCTGGCAAGATAGTTCAGTGGTTAAGAGCACTTGCTGTTCTTACAGAGGATGGGAGTTTGATTCCCAGCACTACCCATAAATCCACCTCCAGGAGATGTGACTTTCTCTTCTGACCTCTGCATGCACCTACACACAAATGTTCACACACACATACACATAAATAAAAATAAAATTTTATAAAAGAAGATTTTGGGAGCTGGAGAGATGGCTCAGAGTATAAGCACACTGATTGTTCTTCCAGAGGCCCTGAGTTCAATTCCCAGCAACCACATGGTGGCTCATAACCATCTATGATGACATCTGCCAACTTTTGCTGAGATAAAAAAGGCTACTTCAAAGCACACACACACACACACACTCACACACATTCAGTTCTGTAAAGTTATCTGTCCAACAACTAAACTATCTGATAGATTCAGAATAACATTAGTTACTTGTGTTAACCCCCAGACTAATGATTATTGTTTCAAAATATCTTATTTCCCCTCCTCACTTTTTCACTAGGTCTATCAAGGTACTTCAGTGGGTAACGCACTTGCTGTGCAGGCAGGAGGACCTGGATCAGCATCCCTAGAATTCATGTAAAAGCTGGGCATGTAGTTGCCCAAGTTGCAAACCACAACCACTGAACAGCTTGGGATCAGAAACACCTTGGACTGACTCCTTGGATCCCACTCCCCCTAGAGGAACACCTGACTCAGTCTTGATGTTGGGGGGAGAAAACTGGATCTGCCAGGAGTGGAGGCTGAACTGAGCAATATTGGGACCATGGGACCTTGGGATCGCCTGCCCATGGGGGGAATGGGGAGATGTGAAGAAGAGAGAATGACCTGATGTGGTGGTAGGGGGAAAGGACCTTGAATAAGGAAATACAAGGATAGAAAATGTAACTTCTTTATTCATAATAAAAAAAGAAAAAAAAAAGAAAAATGAACTGGAAAGAGTTTTCATGTTAGAATTGAGTATTTACATAATGTAAAGATTTTTCTGGGAACAAAAAAGGATGATTCATTAAAATTACATGTGTCCTAAAAAAAAGTAGCTGGGCATGTAGTACGAGCATCTCTAATCCCAGTGTATTTATGGGGAGCAGGAAGCTGGGAGCTGGGAGCCCCTAAAACTCATAGGAAACTAGGCTAATCAGTGTAGCGATGAATAACAAAAAGAGGTCCTGTATCAAATAAAGAGGAAGACAAGGACCTACAACTGATACAGTACTCTTGTGTTCATTTGCGTGCCTGGACACACACACATAAACAAACACATGTGCACACACACATATGCACACACATTTACAAACTATTTTCCTTTTTTCAACTTCTCCAAGTATAATCTGTGTGCTATAGCAAATGTATTCCCTTTGCAGTGATGTGCTATTCCCCAGCAATCATCATTATTAATAGGAGACACTCTGATCATTGTTTAGATTGATGCTATACAATGCAAAGCAATGTGGTATAATCCTCATATGTTTGGGCTGCCTTCAAATCTAAGTCCAGTTTTCATGAACAGAGCTGGAATAAGCACCTGGAGATAATAGGTGCCCTCATCATTCTCCACCATTCAAAGATTCGTAGAGGAAAATGAAACTTCCATAGTATGAGTATGTAAGGTCAGAAGTTATAAACACTGTCTTCCCACATGGGCAGACATGGTTTGCTCCAGAGCTTGGAGTCTGTATAAGGAAGCTACAGACCTCTATGTAATGTGAAGAAGGGACAATCCATGCTGTTGAAACCTTTGATCAGAGAAAATAAAAATAAAAAATACTCTCAGATTTGAGTATTATCTACCATGCTTGATATATTTGTCTGGCTTTAGCAGTAGGAAGTGTTGCTTCCTTTAAATTGGTCTATATGCTCTTCATTTTAAGTAGTCAAAGAACTCTAACGACAATCCTATAGGGAATTGTGGAGAGGGAATCATGACTACCTTGTAGTTGTGAACTTGTTTGACAAGAAATGACTGGGCATTTTCACCATTGAAAGCTAGTATTGGGCTCTAACCACACCCATGTATGTATGTATGTATGTATGTATGTATGTATGTATGTATGTATGTATGAGTTTGTTCTGCCTTCTTAACTAGATGTGGACATCCTGCCAATGCTCTGCTCAGCTCTTTCTGGTTTTCCTGTCCCTCCCATCTTAACCTGTACTCCCAATTAGCAGACATATGAATGAACTATGGGTCCTTTATCAGGTGACCTTCCTACCTATTGCAAGCTTTAATGGACTGTATCGAAAGTCAGTCTATCTGTTGAAATAAGCATGGGAATCCCCAGAAAGATCAAAGAAAGATGCTTGAAGGAGTTTCCTCACAACAGTAGTGTAAAAGCACAATTAAAGCATGGGATGGACACATGCTCTCATCAGGGGCTTCTGGAGGAGGGAGCAGCTCCTTTGGGTCTCTTGGCTTATATTTGTTTCCAGAGATTCTGACAGCTTTGCCTTGGGCAGCCTGTGGGAGATGGTCACCATGTGGTGATCCAAAAATCCTGAAATCCTCTTTTAGTTCCAGAATTCTGAATTTCTCATTATCAAAACTGTGGCCAGTCTACTTCTAGTAACATTAGGTTTCTTGCAAAGCTACCACTTCCTCCCATCAGCCTGAACACCCTGAAGTATAAGGACTATCCATGTCATTTCATGAAGTTTACTAAGGGGAAGGAATAAAGGCCTCAAAGGACTCAGAGCACTTCCCTCTGCCTCTGGGATCCAAATGGCACAGACTAATATTGGTGCAACTACAGAACTCTCTATGCCCTGGCATCTCCCTATGATGACCTGGTATTAATGCTGCACATTTAAATAGTCATGACATCAATGTCAGGAGGAATGCAGAAAGCCAGCAGTCACCCAGAGCAGTTCCAGGCTTGCAGTGCAGAGAGTGTGTGCCTTGGAAAGAGAGACCTTTCTATGAACAAGTGAGTAGGAAGTCAGGTGACATTCAGATCTGTGAGTCTGCCATAATGGTGGGCCAGCAAAGCTGAGCATGGTTCTTTCTGAGACACACTCTTCTGTATAGATAAATGAGAGACTGAAATTGCATACTACTTAAAAAGAAACAAGTTTTTGGAGATGTTTGAATGAAAAAAAAAAGGCTGGCAAATACCAAAAACTTTGTCATTTCTAGTACTTATACCTGTACTGCTGACAGGCCTTCAAGCTTAGTTTGAAGTATCCAAAGGTTAATAACTATTGAGAAACTGAACCATAAGGTGAGGTTTCTTATGACTAACTGTGGATTTATGCTAAGAAATTTGTGTTCATGTCAAATAATAAGTAACACCTTATGTTCTCTGACTCTCTAGGAATCTTCAGCTGTGACCTTGGTCTTGTTCACTGATGCCCAATAGATTTATTAGACATCTGTGAATTCAAATTTTGGATCAGCCACATTAAAAAAAATGAGGAGACATTAACTTTAACATTATGCTGCTAAATCTCAAATAACCATTTAAGCATGTTACTAATACATTAAAAGTAAATCATCTCTTACATTCTTTTAAAAAAAATTGTTTCTGAAGTCCAGTTGTTCTTCACGCTGGCCATGTGCAACAGCTGCAATGTTTTTAATTGCTAAAGTAAAAGCACCCCCACAAAACTAACAAACTGTGCACAATGGAAGAAAGGTTTGTAGGCATCAGATCCTTCAGTTTACATTTTACAGAATGAAGATGAAATTAAGCTATGATTGGTCTGCAGTTCCACATTTCAGGAACCCAGGCTCTACATGCTTAGCATTGTTCATGTGACACAATGGTGAGCAGCTGACAATCCAAACTCCTCATTGTCAGAGTTGTCTGCCTTCTAGCAGAGTACTGAGCATACATGACAGTAGGTGTTTGCTTCCAGGCCTGTGCTGGACATTAGCCCTTGTGCCCTGGCCTGATGACCTGAGTGCAATCCCTGGATTCCACCAGGTGTCAGGAGATCACCAACTCCTGAGCTGTCCTCTGACCTCTACTACATTCATGTGTGCAGGTGTCTCTGTGTGAGGCCGTGTGTGCATGGTGCGTGCGTGCGTGCGTGTGTGCGTGCGTGCGTGCGTGTGTGCGTGTGTGTGTGTGTGTGTGTGTGTGTGTGTGTACGTGAACCTGTGCTTGCTATTTCTCTTTCTTTCCCCCTTTCAAAAAATTGGAAATTTTAAGGATTTATTTTCAGAATGCAGGCTTGTGATTGGGTTTTACAATTTCCCATTAAAGGTTTATATCGAGTACCTGGAGAACTTAAAATGTAGGGGGAGTTCAGTTGTCTGTCAACAAGTCAACTCTCTGCTTTTATGCATTTTTGCTTATCAGAAACTTCAACCTATTTTTAAAAATAGTATAAACACTTAGCAACTCCCTTATTATTGTTATCTGTGGCTTTAGGAAGTGGAATCTATAAATTATAAGCAGTGGAATTTTCTCAAAGTGATCCTAAGCAGGGAACATTTAATCTTACCTTCATCATATCGTAAATCTTGCTGTTCTTTATTATGGTTGAAAGACTATAAATAAACTTCAATATGTCTACATTCAATCATTGACATTTATGGTATATTTTTGGGTATTTTGATTTTAAAGAAAACCCACCAAGGTGGGAGGAAACAGTTTCCTGTGTTTGCAACTGTAATTATCAGTGACATATGTGTTTACATATCAAAGTCAAATGTAAACATACTACAACAGGGTTGGACAATTGTTTTAACAAATGTACCAAGATGCATTACCTACAATGCCATTTAGAACAAAATAGAAATACAAAGGGAGCAGCTGAGTACATTTAACAGCCCGTGAAGTCTTGCCACCTTATTAGAAGTCTGTACTCAAAGAAATATTTCATTCAAGAATTCTGTTTATAAATGTTGAAGTTTTGTGAAAAAAATCTGAAAATGAAATGTATTTGCAATTTTCAGGAGAGATTTTTATATATGGATTTTCATGAAATAGTTTGTAATAATAATAATCACTTTTGCATTTATACTAGACAACAATCCTCTCTCCTAGATGTATATTGTAGAACTGGGTGTTTGTTGGATGACATGCAAGTGATTATACCTCACTGGTCAGCCAAACAAAAAGCACAAGTAATTGAATAATCTTTTTTTTTCCTGTGCTGTGATGACTTAAGATCCATTGGTATGCCTCTAAACCACATGGCCCCTACCTCACCTCTGTGAGGAGTTTGTGTGTTACCAACTCAGATGTTATGTGAGTGTCAGGTGGGGACTAGTTCCTACATAAGCAGAGCTTACTTATACCTCAAGATATGGCTGAAATATGACCATGTTGAAAAGGAAGTACAAACCAACCAACCATCCCACACAAGAGTCCAGGAAAACAATCATATATCAGCTAGTCTCACTTCAAAGTCTCCCCAGTGTCCTGATGGATATTGGCTGATTCTCAAGTGACTGATTTTAACCAACAATTCCAGAGAGCTGCAATTCTCTTTGGTTGGGCTCTTTCTAAAAGAATGGAGAGACTTTTGAGAACTTCTCTCAACAAAACGCCCCCTCCAGCCATTGTTCACTACAAGCCACAGAAAGACTGGTTCCGTATGCCGAACAGCTAACTTTGTACTGGCAAGATTTCCTCTTGTGAGTCAGTTATTAGGAGACTTGAAAGTATTTCTCTTCCTAAATGTTTTTCCAATAACTTCTATCTAAATGATGCGGTAAATCATCGTCATCAGATAACGGGTCTTTCTTCCTTTTTAATATGGTAACGGATGGTGCCGTAGGAGGAAGCATGCATTTGATCATTTCATGGATCTTTTGAGATGAGTTGAGAACAGCAGGCTGTCACCTGTACCCAGGCCTGAAAGATGCAATCCTGTTGATGGAGTCGACTGGAACATGTGTTTCTGTTATGAAACACGTGCTCCAAGAAAACAAAAGGGATCTGGATTTATCTCTCCATGAGCTGCAGGTCTTTGAACCTCTTTGAATGAACACTCTGTATTAAAAGCCCCTAAGCCTCTGTTTTCTGGATTGAACATAAATCCAGGCTATAGCAGACACTTGTGAGAGAAAGGGAAGTGATCTAAATGAAGAAAGATGTGGCCACACTGGCTTTAAAATATGCTGCTCAAGTCTTTCTTATCATTTGTAGTGTTGGCTTACTAGCCTTAGACAGAGAAGACATTTAGGACTTTTTTTTTTTTAGCATTTATTGAGACTGGATACCTAATTATCTCTTATCAACCACTAAAACTTTGATTACGTTACTTTATTAATTATCTTAACAGTTCTGTATAATAGATATAGTTTCAAATTGGATTTAAGGGCTTCAAAACCTTTACTTTTCTTCTAAGTGATCTGTAGTGTTAAATTTCTCAGCCTTGGCTCTCCCTGAGGAATTTCCTTCTGTCAAGGCTGTAAAGCACAGTAGAAGGGCCCTGCTCTAGACCTATTTAGTTCAAATGCATAGAGTGAGGTCTCAGGATGTATGCATTTCTACATGTATCTAAAGTTGCATGAGTCACGATTCTGAGTGTATACTCAAAGTTGAGACTGGCTGAATAATCAATAGATAATCTATTTCATTTATTTCTTTAGTGTGTCTATATGTGAATATGTACGTGTGTGTTTGTGTGCAAATGCATGTGCTTGTATGTGGAGATAAAGAGAAACTTCAGGTGTTATTCCTTGGGTATAGTCCAACTTTGGTTTTTTTAAATTTCTTCTTTATTTTTACAGAATAAAGTCTCATTTTTTATTCATGTATCCCTTGTTCAAACTCCCTTCCTCCTCCCAGCATCTCCTGGTCAGTCTCTATTCTCTCCATCCCTCCATCTCCTCCCCAGAAGGGCAGGTGGTCCCAAGGTGGATTAGTTCAGCATCTACTCCAGGCAAGTCCTATTACTCATTCAAGACTAGGTTAGGTGTTCTTCTGGAGGGAATGGGCTCCAAGGTGCCAGTCCAAGGTGCTTCAGATTCCAAGCTATTCAGTGGTTGTGATTTGCAGCTTGGATATTCTTTGCTTTTTGTTTAAAGCCCACTAATGAGTGAGTACATCCCCTGCTTTATCTTTCTGGGTTTGTGATACCTTGCTCAGGAGGATATTCTCCAAATCTATCCATTTGCCTGCAAATTTTAGGGTATCATTTTTTTCCTTACTGCTGAGTAGTACTCCATTGTGTAGATGTACCACAATTTGTTAATCCATTTCTCAGTTGAGGGGCATCTAGGTTGTCTCCAGGTTCTTGCTATTACAAATAATGCTACTATGAACATAGTTGAGCTGATGTTTTTGGGGGTGCAAATGTGCATCTTTAGGGTATATGCCCAATAGTGGTATTGCTGGATCCTTGAGGAGACTGATTCCCAATTTTCTGAGAAACTAGCATATTGCATTGCAAAGTGGCTGAACAAGCTTACACTCCCACCAACAATGGAGGAGTGTTCCTCTTGCTCTGCATCCTCTCCAGCATAGGCTGTCATCTGTGTTTTTAATCTTAGCCATTCTGACAGGTATAAGGTGGTATCTCAAAGTTGTTTTGATTTGCATTTCTTTGATGGCTAAAGATACTGAGCACTTTTTCATGTGCCTTTCAGCCATTTGTAAGTCTTCTGCTGAGAATTCCCTTTTTAGTTCTGAATCCGATTTTTGAATTGGGTTATTTAGGGCTTTGGGCTCTAGTTTCTTGAGTTCTCTATATATTTTAGAGATCAGTCCTCTGTCACTTGTAGGGTTAGTGAAAATCTTTTCCCATTCTGTAGGCTGTCGTTTTGTCTTATTGACTGTGTCCTTGGGTTACAGAAGCTTCTCAGTTTCATGAGATCCCACTTATTGATTGTTGTTCTTAGTGTCTGTGCCACTGGTGTTATATTTACAAAGTGGTCACCAATGGGGAGATGATAGAGTGACTGGGGGGGATCATGAGGGAGAAGGAAGTTTGAACAAGGGGATAAATGGATAAAAAAATAAATTAAAAATCAAAAAGAAAAAAAAAGAAAGTGGTCACCAGTGCTAATGTGTTGGAGGGTATTTTCCACTTTCTTTTCTATCAAGTTCTTTGATCTACTTGGATTTGAGTTTTGTGCAAGGTGATAGGTTTGGATTTATTTGCATTTTTCTACACACTACCATCCAGTTATACCAACACCATTTGTTGAAGATACTTGATCCATTGAATATTTTGGATCTCTTTGTCAAAGATCAGGAGTTTATAGGTGTGTGAGTTAATGTTGGGGTCTTCAATTTGATTCCATTGATCCACAAGTCTGTTTTTATGTCAGTACCAGGCTGATTTTAATACTGTAGCTCTATAGTATAACTTGAAGTCAGGGATGGTGATGCCTACTGAGATTCTTTTGTTGAGCAAAATAGTTTTGGCAATCCTGGCTTTTCTGTTATTCCAAATGAAATAGAGTATTTTTCTTTCAAGGTCTATAAAAAAATTGTGTTGAAGTTTTGATGGGAATTACATTGAATCTGTAGATTGCTTTTGGTAAGATTGCCATTTTCACTATGTTGATCCTACCTATCCAGGATCATGAGAGATCTTTCCATTTTCTGATATTCTCTTTAATTTCTTTTTTCAGTGATTTAAAGTTTTTGTTAAATAGATCTGTTACTTCTTTGGTTATAGTTACACCAAGGTATTTAATGCTATTTGCAGCTATTATAAAGGGTGATGTTTTCCTTATTTCTTTTTCAGCTCTTTTATCTTTAGTGTATAGGAGGGCTACTTATTTCTTTGAGTTAATCTTGTATACTGCTACATTGCTGAGGGTGTTTATGCATTGCTGAAGTTCCTTAGTAGAATTTTGTGGGTCACTTATGTATACAATCATGTCATCTGCCAATAGAGATACTTTTATTTCTTCTTTTCCAATTTGTTTCCCCTTAATCTCATTTTGTCCTCTTATTGCTTTAGTTAAACTTTGAAAAATATATTGAATAGATAAAGGGAGAGAGGACAGTCTTGTCTAGTTCCTGATTTTAGTGAGATTGTTTTGAGTTTTTCTTCATTTAGTTTGATGTTGGCCGTTGGCTTCTTGTAAATCACCTTTATTCTATTTCGATATTTTCCCTGATCTCTTCAGGACTTTTATCATAAAGAAGTGTTGGATTTTGTCAAAGGCTTTTCAGCATCTAAGGATATGATCATGTTGTTTTTTCCTTCAGTTTATTTATATGATGGATGACATTTACAATTTTTCTTTTTTTTTTAAACTTTATTTATTATTTATTTATTTATTTGCCTGGAACTGAAACTACAGACAGTTGTTAGCTGCCATGTGGGTTCTGGGAATCGAACTCGGGTCCTCTGGAAGAGCAGACGGTGCTCTTAACTGCTGAGCCATCTCTCCAGCCCAACATTTACAGTTTTTCATATGTTGAACCATCCCTGCATTTCCTGGATGAAGCCTAGTTGATTGAATTGGGTGATATTTTTTATATGTTGTTGTATTCCGTTTGCCAGAATTTTATTATGAATGTTTGCATCAATATTCATGAGGGAAATTGGTCTGTAATTCTCTTTCTCTATTGCATCTTTGAGTGGCTTGGGTATTAGGGTTATTGTGGCCTCATGAAAAGAGTTTGGCAATATTCCTCCAATTTCTACTGTATGAAATAGTTTGAGGAGTATTGGTATTAGCTCTTCTTTGTCTGGTAGAATTGTGCACTGAAACAGTCTGGAACTGGGCTTTTTCTTTTCTTTCTTTCTTTTTTTTTTAAACTTGGGAGGCTTTTAATGACACCTTCAATTTCCTTTGTGGTTATAGGTCCGTTTAGGTAATTTTTTTTTAAATATAAATATTTTCTTCAAAAGTAGTCCAAAGGCTCATTGTAAGGATTTTAGGATTAGAAAAAACAGAGATTCCAAAACATACAGAGCAATACAAGGACTAAAAAAATACAACATGGAGTTTCCTTACTGAATGACCACCACAGTATAGTTTTATGAAAACTATACATTATAGGAATGAAGCTCTAGTTCCATAGCTTCCAGTTCCACTCTCGGACCAAGTGCTGTCTGCAGAGTCCCAGCGCACTCTGGAGCAGGGGCAGATAAACTCTGCTGGTTTTGATTTGCATTTCTCTGATGGCTAAAGATGAAGAGCACATTTTCAGGTGCCTTTCAGCCATTCGTAGTTCCTCTGCTGAGAATTCCCTTTTTAGATCTGTACTCCATTTTTTGATAGGGTTATTCAAGGTTTTGGGCTCTAAATTCTTGAGCTCTTTATATACTTTAGAGATCAGTCCTCTATCACTTGTAGGGTTGGTGAAAATCTTTTCCCATTCTGTAGGCTGGCGTTTTGTCCTATTGACAGTGTCCTTGGGTTTGCAGAAGCTTCCTAGCTTTAGGAGATCCCACTTATTGATTGTTGGTCTTAGTGTCTGTGCCACTGGTGTTATATTTAGGAAGTGGTCGCCTGTACTAATTTTAGAAGTGTATTTTCCACTTTCTTTTCTATCAAGTTCAAAGTGGTTGGGTTTAAGTTGAGGTCTTTGATCCACTTGGATTTGAGTTTTGTGCAGGGTTACAGGCTCAGATCTATTTGCGTTTTTCTACACACTTCCATCCAGCTATGCCAACACCATTTGTTAAATATACTTTTTTTTTTCCATTGAATGTTTTGGACCTCTTTGTCAAAGATCAGGTGTTCATAGGTTTTTGGGTTAATGTCTGGATCCTCAATTCTATTCCATTGGTCCACAAGTTTGTTTTTATGCCAGTACCAGGCTGTTTTTATTACTGTAGCTCTATAGTATAGCTTGAAATCAGGGATGGTTATACCTCCTGATGTTCTTTTGTTGAGTAAGATTGTTTTGGCAATCCTGGCTTTCCTGTTATTCCAAATGAAATTGAGTATTGTTCTTTCAAGGTCCAAAAAATATTGTGTTGGGATTTTGATGGGCAGTGCATTGAATCTGTAGATTGCCTTTGGTAGAATTGCCATTTTTACTATGTTGATCCTACCAATCCAGGAACATGGGAGAGCTT
>PVIH01008145.1:9034-81466 GCA_004025045.1 Sigmodon hispidus
TTCATTATGCTGCTTAATTTCAGCTCAAAGTAGATCATGAACACACATCCACAGCAGCACCAGCATCACCAATTACCACCAACATCACCATTACCACCAGCAGCACCATTACCACCAGCAGCACCATTACCACCAGCATCACCATTACCACCAACATCACCATTACCACCAGCAGCACCATTACCACCAGCAGCACCAATTACCATCAGCATCACCATTACCACCAGCATCACCATTACCACCAGCAGCACCATTACCACCAGCAGCACCATTACCATCAGCATCACCATTACCACCAGCATCACCATTACCACCAGCAGCACCAATTACCACCAGCAGCACCAATTACCATCAGCATCACCATTACCACCAGCATCACCATTATCACCAGCAGCACCAATTACCACCAGCAGCACCAATTACCATCAGCATCACCATTACCACCAGCAGCACCATTACCACCAGCAGCACCATTACCACCAGCATCACCATTACCATCAGCATCACCAGCACCAGCGGGACTTTGGTTCTTGGTTCTTGGCATTACCTAACTTGTCACTGGACTCTTCATTTACAACAAACAGGTTATGGATTCATGAAAGAAGTGAAGGGCAGCATGGTTAACCCAATAAAACTCACTACCACTGGGAGGGAAGGTGTGCAGGTTTGGAGGGGTGAGTGTTCAAGGATGTTCTTTATACACTGAAGACAGTATTATCTGACGTTTCCACATTACTCACAGCCCGCCCATCACTACGGTCTGTACTGTGCCATTTGTTGCTCCTGATCTACCGAATTTATGTGTCTAATTGGCCATAATTCACTTTGATTTTTAGCATCTACACCTCAAGACTGACCTCTCCTTGCTCCTTTCTCATCACCATTTTATACAAATAAATATTTGTAGTCACTCATGAAAATATTAAGTAAAAGAAAAAAAGGAACGTACATAAATGGACCTTTTTATTCTTAGCAGAGAGCAAAGATACGCCAGCAGTACTGTCATGAGGATATGAGGGTGCTACACTTTTTTGGAGGGGGGTGATGGTGGATGCTCTCCAGCTTATTACCCAGACTGTAGATGTCTCCTTTGGGACCAAATCATACTTCCAATGCTATCATGAGCATGTGTGTTTATGGCTTCTGTGTGTAAGGATGGCATCCTAATGTTTTCCTTTCGAGAAAATAGGATGAACCTTTCCTGGCCTATCGCTCTGCTGCTCTGCTCAGCTTCTTCCTACTCAGTCATCATTCTGCAGGGACAGAGCATCCCACTGAGGCTGTCTTCAGGTTTCTGCACTTTGTATTTATTACTAATAATGCTAGAGAAATCACTTGTAGCATAAATTCCTGAAAACATTGCATGGATGGCAGCACCCTTACCCTCACCCTTCACCCCTACCCCAGCGTCTGAATCCTGTGAGACCCCTGGCTGTGGTTGAGAGAAACCGAGAGACCTCTGGCTGCAGTTGAGAGAGGCCAGTGAGGACATTTTTCATCTGATTTATAAACAGGAATGTAAACCTGGGACATTTTGTAAGGACATTATTAGGAGACAATAGGTTCAGGAACTGGCTACCATTGTTATAGTCAGGATCTGAGTGAAATGGGACTTTCACTTTTCTTAACTAGTGTTCCTGTCAATTCTGCTTTTTATCTCCTTACCTTTTCTCTACTTTAGTGGCCAGTGAATATTCTTATCAGATGTCAGATTTCTTTCATTCCTCTTTTTTTTTTAAATATTTATTTTTATTTTATGTGAATTGGTGTTTTGCCTGCATGTATAACTGTGTAAGGGTATCAGATCTTGGAATTACAGACAGTTGTTAGCTGACAGGTGGATGCTGGGAATTGAACTCAGGTCCTCTGGAAGAACAGCCAGTGCTCTTAACCGCTGAGCCATCTCTCCAGCCTCCTCATTCCTCTTTTTCAATAGCCAAAAAGCCCAACTTCCCTGAATCAGTGCTCCTTTTGCCTTTAAGAAAAGCATTCCACCCTCCACTCTGTATCCCTCCCTCCTTCTCTCTCTCCCTCACTCCCTCTCTCTCTCTTTCTCTGAGTTACATCCAGCAGATGTAATTATCATGGTTAGGAAATAGTCATTCTTACATTTTCTTCAGGGTCATTTCATTCTCATAGCTTCAAAGCTGAAGCTGGTGTTTGTCTCCTCCTGGGAGTAGAGGCATCTTTTTTTGCAGTGATGGAGTCTGGAGGAGGCCACCTTTCCATCTGAGCTGATGGCATGTCCCCTCTGTGTGCATTCACATATCTTAAGAATTGTTGAATGCTCATGAAATACAGAATGCCATTAAATTTTGCAGGCTTCTTTCAGAACTATTATTTATACTTGCCATGAAAACTTCAGTTCTTTTTATAGCAGACATTACTTTAAAGGGACAGAGGTGACGGTGACTTTTCATTGAACTATTCTCATATGTCTGCGATAGAACCCAGTTTACTTAACATTTCTTTTTATGACTTAATTGTCTTTAGCCTTTCTTTTAGTTTGGAGATATACTCTATTTCTATAATTTCTCTTTCTGTTGTTTAGTTATTTAATGCATTTCTGGGGCTTTATATTAAAGAAGAAATTAACACAGGTTCATCGCTCATTTTCCAAGGTTTGAGTCCCCATGTTTAACCTTACTTTGCCACCAAAATAGTCACATGGCCTGCATAGTCTCTGTGTACTGTTTGTTTTCTATAACATGCCAATAAAAATCTCACCTAATTCCTAAATTGGATTCATGGTTAAATCATAGAATTCACTAAGAATTCAATGTGGACTGTAGAAACCATTCAACACCGATAGCTGTTCAGTAGCCATTAACATTGCCTACATTGTGGGGTTTTGAAGAGTAAGGACTATGTCAACATAGCCCATCTCCAAAATCCCTATGAAATCTCACAATAGAGGTAGTCACATAAGGAATTTGTTTAGTAGTTATAATAGTCATATAGTGGCCCCCAAAATGCCCACAGTTGGGGACTGCAGAGATGGTTCAGAGGTTAAGAGCACTGGCTGCTCTTCCAAAGGTCCTGAGTTCCATTCCCAGCAACCACATGATGGCTTACAAATATCCATCATAATGAGACCTGGTGCTCTGTTCTGACACACGGGCAATGCAAGCAGACACTGTATAATAAATGGATGAATGAATGAATGATATTTACATCTAATATCCGGAACCGGTGAATATATTGCTAAGTGGTGATTAGCAGGTGGAATGGAGGTTGCTGTCAGCTGACCATGACATGAGGAAACTGACTTGCATCATTTTGGTGGCCCCAAGATATTCACAAAAGTCCAGAAAATGTGGGTAAGGAAGATAAAAAAGTCTGTGTCAGTGAGATTCAAAGTGAACGGGTCATTTGGTGCTTGGTCTGAAACAGAACCCCTTACATAAGGAGTCTGGACAACTCTAGAGACTAAAAAGGGAAAGGGAAGCTGTCTTTCTCATCATTTCTAGAAGGAATGAAATCTTGTCTGTAGCTCCTTCGGTTTCTCCCATGGAGATCCATTTCAAGCTGTGCTCTCCGAATGGCCGATAATAAATGTAAGTTGTATTAAGCAACCAAGCATGTGGTAATTAGTTAGAGCAGCAATAGGAAATTAATAGAGTGACTAGCTGGCTGAATTAAAAGATTAATTGTTTGGGATCATGATCCCATAGAAAGATAGGTTTCATTATGTTAACAAATCTTAAGGAGGTGCTACTTCTTAGCAGGGTTAGCTTCAAATCTTCCTCTGAGATTCACCCTTTACAATAGTTTACCCTCATAATCATAAAGGTTTTCATAGTCTCTAATGAGGCCCATACACCTCACTGAAGCCCTCCATTGACTTAAGGTTTTAACTTTAGATTTCTTTGGAACTTGTCAAAGTACAGAAAAAATTTTATTTTGAGTACACAGAGCAATCTCGACTATCTAAGTAACAGGTGCTCTGAAATCTAAGTCTCCAAAGGCTCTGTGGATATTCATCAAAGCTACAGGGTAATTTAGAGAATTGGATCCTGTTCAGTCCAAGAAAACTTTAAAAACTTATTTTCTGTGCTGGAGTGGTGGCTTATCAGTTAAGAGCACCGAGTTCAATTCCCAGCACTCACATGGTGGCTCACAAATGTTTATAGTTCCAGTTCCAGGGGATCTGACACCCTCACATAGACATGTAGGCAAGCAAACACTAATGCATATAAAATAAATAAATAAATAATCAATTTAAATAAAGAAAACGCAATCTATTTTCTATGTCACAGTCTGCTGTGGCGATGCCATATCCCAAGTAATTGTATCTCTCTCTGTCATGCTGTCAAGGGTGAGGATTCCTCATAACGTGGGTGATTAGAAAGCTAAAGTGATGTTAACAAGACAGTCATCTTTATCGTTCCTCATTTCCAATAAGGCTTTTGGAGCTTCATCAGAACAGGGAGCACTCACATTTGGTATAGGAGAAAGTGGGGTATCTAGTACTGTGATAAATTCTGGTTCATGACCAAATACCAGTCCCAAAACGGTAGGGATGAGGGTACTAATGATGAAGACCTTGAGTTTCTTCTGACCTGGTGGAGCTTACAGTCTCCCTCTGGTCTTTGTTGAGAAACAGATGCCCCATTGAGACACATATTGTAGACATTGGTCATTTTTAGTGTCTGATAGGAAAACACTAGACTTGTCTGATATTGTCTGAAGAATAATTGTTTACTGGAGTAGGAAAACAGCCCAAAAGTTCAACAAGAGCCCAAGGGGAGAAGGAGATCTGTGAAAAAATAAGAAAGGATGCTAAGAGTGACATGGGGCTAGTGACTGACCCTCTTGGTCTTCTTCTACTGGATCCAGAGTAACCAGATAAGTTACTCTGGAGTTTCTTATGGCCCATTCATGGAGCTCACTGCTTGGAAATAAGATATCTTTGCTCTTTGCCATCACTACATGAATTGTGATTTTACACACTTTCCTATTTTCCACCCTAGGCATATTCTTATGCAGAATTGGTTAATGGACCAGATTTACAATCAAGATGAGAGATATGTGCACAGATGGACGATTTTGTAGTTCTGGAAGATTAGCATTTTAAGGTAGACCATCATGACTGCAATCCTTTTGGAGGAAGTAGGGAAGAATCTGTTCCTTCACATCGTTCAGCTTCTAGAAGCTTCTCATGTTCCTTGGCATCACTGTGACCCCTGCTTCCTTTTCTCATCTGTCTTAGATTCTCTTGCCCTCTGCCTGTAAGGACTTGTATTTCCCTTAGAGCTGTCCAGACAATTCAGGATAACCTTCCACCTTATGTTCCGTAATCACATCTGCATGTCCCCTGTGCCTCCTGGGATACATACGCAGTGATTCCAAGACCAGAATGTGGTCTTCCTTGGAGCCATTATTGTATATATTACAAGGTGACAGTACTACCGCACACCAAATAGCTGCTTTTATGAAGATCTTAAACCAAGGCCTCAGTCTCACCCTGTTCTGGAGGCACAGATAACTCTTTATCCTTCATTGCTCCAAGATGGCTTGTTTTCTGTTATGATGCATATAATAGAATATGCTCAATGTGATTAGAATTAGCAATGTCTTATCTCACCCTTGGCTCAGTGGGAAGGTGCTGGGAAACATTTCTCAGCTCTGGGCCTTGCCTTTGCAAGTCTATAAATTCCTCATTAGATTCCTGATTGTTTCAGTAACTCATTCTCCCATTGCCTTTTAAAGTGAGCCTCACATTTCATTTTTCTCTTCAGACAAACATGACATGCTTTTTAGCATGCATCTGTCTAAAACTATTTTGGATAGTTCAACTTTCTGTTCTCATAGTTGAGAGTCTTTGTGAAACTTAATGGTTTCCCCAGATAACTTCAAAGGATTGGTGAAGTGATAAGGTGGAGAGGAAGTGCCTCAGAAACTTTCCTGGGCTCCTTCCCATCTTACAACCCTCTAGGCCAATGCCAAGAGGAACTCAGGATACAAGGGTGAGCCCCGAGGCAGAAGAAAAGCTCTGAGCCAGAGGTTGAGCAATGGAACCGGAGACCACAGGGCCAGCCAAGCAGAGCTTGCTTCTCAAGCCAGAGACGTGAAAGATACAAAGAGATGAGCTAGCGGAAGAAGGCTTGGATGACATGTACAGAATGGGAAAATTCTAGTAACATTCAGTCTCCCCTGTGCTTTGTCCATGTGTCCAAGGGGCCAGGGTAAGATGCTGGTCCGATAGTTCCTGCTGTACATTGTCTTATTACATGGTCATATACACTTATATCACTCCATTGTTTGGATTTCTAGCACTCACTTACATATGAACACCTACTGTACCGTGTTTATCAGCTTCCAGTTTCATGTTTTCGGACAGAATACTGAACTTTCTCATGGCAGTAAACATAGGAACACATGATCTTAATATGTGGAAGGTACAGAGAAGACACATTAATCCACATATTTGTTAATTCTCAATGATATGTCAAGAATTCTTCCAGGCACCAAGAAGACAGTAGCTAATGAAGCACAGAACACCTGTAAGAAGCCTGCACTCTAGCTGAGAGCAAAGGACAGTGGATTAAAGGAGATAAAATTTCAAAAACAAAAGCAGGATAAAGAGAGGTTGGAGACATAGCTTTGCAGTTAAGAGCACTTGTTGGATTCAGGCTCGGTTCCCATCACCCATGTGGTGGCTCGCAACTGTCTGTAATTCCAGATCCAGAGGGTCTGATACCCGCTTCTCACTGCCACAGACACTACACATACTCGTTTACTTACATATAGGCAAACACTTAAACAAATCTTAAGAAATAAAATAAGTCAATTAGAATCTTTAAAATAGGGTAAAGATATATTACAGTTTGAATGTAAAAATGTATAGTTTGATTCCCAGATATGGCACTATTTAAAGTGATGTAGAGCCTTTAGGAAGTAGGGTCTGTCTGTCAGACATAGGCCACTAGGAGTGTGCCTTTGAGGCTCCTACCTGCTTCTCATTGGTTCAGTCTGTGTACACTGAGGCAAATGGCTGCCAGCATCTGGTCCCATGCCTTCCTGGCCATGATGGAATAAAATTAAATTTTTTCCTGTAATTGTGAGCCAAAATAAGTCTTCCTCCATTCAGATGTGCTGCCCCATCAATAAGGAAAGCAATGACTAGAAATGAGGACATAAGACATTAGGGAGTGTTAAGTTTCAGGATGACGGGCGTGGGCATTCCTGAAGTGGGGACTTTTTCATGAAGCCTAAAGGAAATGATGGAGCTAGTTTGTATTTATCTAGGGGAAAGAAGAGCCTAACTCAGGAGAACAGTAACAGGATCCTGAAGTGGAAGCATGCCTGAGTACTTGAAGAAGATGACTGGATGGCTGAGTATTGGTCCAGCAGCACAGGAAGCTGGCATGTGTGAGCAGAGAATAATTCTTAGGTCAGGGGAGATCTTAAAGGCACTAGCAATGGGTTCTGACACCAGGTAATGGGAACTCACTGAGATGTATTAAGCTAATGATGTGATCTGACCTATTTTAACAGAATCATCCTGGGTTGGACATTGAGAGGAGAGGAACTGGCAGAATTAGGGACATCTGCTAGGAGGCTGTGCCAACAACTCATGGGATAAACATTGGCTCTGCCCAGAGAGATGGCAGACTGGATGGTGAGGAGAGGTTGGGTTCTGATACTAGTTTGAAAGCAGAGCTAGAGCTGGACTCACTAGACACTGAGGGTAAGACAATGTGGAGTGGATGGGACCTCAAAGTTGCTGAGGGATGATTAGAAGCACCACTGATAGAGATGGGAGCTATGGCAGGAGGAGCAGATTTGGAGGGTCCCAGCAGTACCTCCTTTTTGAGATGTTCAGTTTGACATGCTCATTAGGCATGCCGAGCAGGATCCTGCATACACGGGTGTAGAAGTCAGAAGAAACGTCCTGTCTGAGAATCGCCATTTATGCACACATATAATATGCATACACCATAAAGCTATCATCTGTGGCCTCCACTATAATGCTTCCTGAAAGTATCATTTCTGGGCTTCCCTGGGCCTCCCGTTGGTCAGAGAAGCATAAAACTCACTGTTGTTTATCTGTGAGTGTAGCTCAGTGAGAGAGCTTGGGCTAGCATGTGTGGATGTCCTGGATTCTGTCCTAGCACCATCAAATGGGTGAGGGTGGTTTGAACCTCTGGGTCTAGGGCTTCTTTCTTCAATGCTGGCCTGTGTCCTTCTGTTCCAATCTCCTCTGACCACAGCTTGGGTTCTCTTGCCAGTCCCTGGCTGGAGCTTGCAAATACAAAAGCAAAATCTCAGGGAGGTTCTGCAAGTGAGTGGAGTGGACACATAATGACCCACAGAACGCATATTCTGTTACCTCCAAGCACATTTATCCAAAAGGGGCACCCCTCAGTCTTCTCAAAGTTAATCCGCAAAGTCTTTAGTGCCAAATCTCCCCATCTTCAAACCATTGGTAGCTAATCCAAACAATCTTTTTAAGATCATGTGGACCAAACAAAATATAGCTGGACCCACATCCCTTCCACAGGCAGCCAGCCTTGGACCACTGATTATGTGTGGGCATGGCAGGCTTGTTGTGCTCGAGGTTTGGCCCCTGGACAGCACTCCTTCGATTTTCCATCTTGGCTTCCTCAGTGCAGATCGAGGGCAGGAGCAACTTCCCCATTGAGAAGTTCCTGAAGGACATTGGCTATGGGCTTGGCTCCCAAAGTACCTTTCTCTGAAAGATGAAACTCGTATCTCAAACCCCTAGGAGAGTGGTGTCCCTCTCTTCCTGTCCCATCTCACTTCATGGGCAGAATGAATATTGATCTCATCTTGAGACAGGTGGGGTAATTGAATCAGTACATCTTTCATAAATGCCTGATTGTGAGAAACATTGCAAAACAGTAGCTAAGGAACACTGAGTATAAAAGCAAGTCTCAGGGAAGGTCTCGGGAATTTTCTTTATTTATTTTCCTACAATTATGTATTGAGCATCTGTTAGGTGCCAGGTATTTGACTATATACTGAGTATAAAAGCAAGTCTCAGGGAAGGTCTCGGGAATTTTCTTTATTTATTTTCCTACAATTATGTATTGAGCATCTGTTAGGTGCCAGGTATTTGACTATATGCTGTATGTACAGGAAAAGATGAAAGATAGTCCACTCCTCAGAGAGCCGCAGCCTTGAAGAGGCTACTGATATGAACAGAAACAAATTATAGCATTGTGAATGGACTTCAGGAAAGGGGGAGGAGAAGAGGGAGGGAGGGGATGAGAGCAGGAGGTGTCTTTTGATGAACTGGGGATTTAGCTCAGTAGTACAGTGCATGCTTTGAATACACAAGGCCCTGGATTGGAGTCTCAGCCAACAGAAAGAGCAAAGCCTTTTCTAGTGGTGACAGACGATCCAAGGTTTAAAAATGAAGGGATGTTTCCATGAGGAAGACTGTGAGGAACATGGAGAAGCTGAGGACCTCCTTAGTTATTGTAGAAGCTTCTAGTGTGTGAGGAGGCACAAAAACAGGAAAAAAGAGACTCATGAATCCTAGTAGACCACTGTATGAAGAAAGAACTCACCAGTCCTCCAGGCTGTGCAGGAAACAGAATTCGAAATTCCCATGTTCGGTGCTAATGCTCTTGCCAATATATCCTTTCAATCTCCAATTACATAATTTAAATAAGTCTGAAGTTAATTGCAGTTCATCATGATTGCAGAGCTATTTATATAGCACCGAAGTACACCTGAGTCAAGCCAGGACCAGTCAAGATCCATCAGATCTGAACACTGAGTGCCTCTCTTTTTAAAAAGAAATTGCCTTGTGAAATAGTGCTCTGGATTGTTCTATTGTTAACACGGAGGAGGGAACTTCCTGGGTATTTTTTTTTTCCTTATTTATTTTTTTTTAGTAGTTTCTAAACTGAAAAGGAAACACTGAATGGTGCTTAATTTTAAGCTTATTGGCTGCAACATTATTCTCTTGCCCCACAGCTACGGTTCTCTTTCCTTGCTGCCAGCTTAAGCGATGTATTTACTTCTCTGTGCCCGTCTACCCTCCTTCCCCATGGTGGGACTTCCCCTTCTCCTCTGCTGTAATTCTCAACAGAAAGTGTTGGGAAGAGAAGTTGGTATAGAAAGCCACAGTGCTGTGGTCAACCACCCTTGCTCTCTGGGGACAGAAGTCAGGAGATCGTGAAGGACACAGTTTGTCTCCAGATAGCCACAGAGTGATGCACTACCAAGCTATTCTTGGCAGCGGCTGAATCTTCCCTTGACCCTGTCGTAAGAATTTCAAAGAAGTGTCATGGGCTTGCCTCCCAAAGTCCTTTTCTCTGGAAAGATGAGACTCACATTTCTGTCTGAAGACTCCAAGGTGAAGAAGGCACTAAGCACTGTTGGCTCTTATGAGCAGGGACTGTTGAGGCTGGGAAGACTGGGTCTTGACTGGCTGGGGAAGAATTCTGGGTCTTGGGCTATGCTGCCTGATCATGCATACGAGTCTTTGTCTAGACCTCTAAGGCTTTTTCATACTCACTCCACAGTATTGTACAGGCCACAGTTGCAGATTCGCATGTAGTGAGCAGGCCAGCTTACCCTCAGGATCTAGGATGTGTTCCACCTTCAACCAAGTAATCGGAGCATGCAATGCTTTCTCTAGTGTCTGTTCTGCTTATTAATATTCTTTCTTCTTTTGGATCAGAGTAGCATAGAACTTCTTCTTTTATGAGAGCTTTATGACATTAGACCTACTACAGTTATACTGTCTCCAGTTAGTGGGTAGGACCCATGATTCATGCCTCCATTATGCTTTCAGTGTATAATCCAGAAGAAAACAGAAATTCTAGAACAATGAGAAAAATATAATGGCAACGAGCCTCATTTAGGTAAATATATAGTTCATACCTGTTGAATTTGGGCAAAGTAGAATGTTGTATACTTAGTGGGGATAAGTAACCAGGAAATTATCTTTAAGGAGCATATGACATGTCAGTAATAATAACGAAAACAATTGACAAAAAGTTGCCTTTATTTTATGTTCATCCTTTATCATATTTTTTCAAATGTTATACATTCTTAGAAGCTCTTCAGGGCATTATCTCTCTTTACTGATGATAAAACTTAGCACTAAGAATTTAAGGAACTTGCCTATGGCCACACAACTGGTGTGGTGATCCTTGCTTTAGGATTCTGAGGGACACCCAGGGCACCCAGCATGAGGAGGCAGGGACTGGTATGTCACTCAGCTTCAACTGTCTGGAGAGCTCACCCCACCCCATCTCACAGCTTTTGTCTGTGTTTACAGCTCCCCCAGCCACTATCGATCAGCTTCAGGGAATACTATCTGTGCTTCAAACATGAAGGCCTCCTTGCTTCCAACTGGGCATCCAGTGATGTGGATCCTTGTACACATATGCAATGTCAATCTTTTAATGCCACCGTCGATTCTTCTTCCATGTGGGTGCTTCTGGGGAAGAGATAAAACCATGCAATGAAAAGTGACCAGAGAATTCTGTTTGATTCAACAGATGTTCATGGTGAGCTCATCAAGGGCCCGTGGTAACAGAAAGTGTCTCCCTCTTTGACCGGAGAGGCTGTGGTGATGTCCATGATGAGGTCACCATCTAGGGTTTATGCCGCACAGAGAGTGACTTCTTACCTGAAGCGAGAGATTCCTAGACTTTTGTTTTCTTCTCTTCTGTTCCTGTCAGTCATCATTGTCCACGCAGCTGTGGGGGAGCGGAGCAGGCGGTAGCGCCAAGTAGACACAGTCTCAGAGGAGAGTTACCTGCCTCAGTTAGGGTTAGGGTTAGCCAAAGTGGACCTCTGGAGAGTTGGTGCAGCTTTTTGCCTTGGTTTTTTCCAGAGTGGAGAGTCAAGATCAGGCCATAACTGTCATTGTTTCTACTCACTGATTTATTAGAAGGTTGGTAGGTTTAGTGCATGCCAGAGGCCATGGGCATCTGTTTGCTGATGCTGTGAATTTAATGATAAGGCACAGAGGAGGAAAAACCGTGGTCCCAGCGTCTGAAGGGCCTAAGGATCCCTTCGGCTTTTGTAAAATACCGTAGCTAAGGCAGACCATAAATTCCAGACATTAGGTCAAGGCACAGGCAGATTTGGTGTCTGGTCAAAGCTTGTTTTCTCATTCTCTAACATCATATGGTAAAGGGATGAGGGTTTCTCTGAGGTTCCTTTAATGAGGGCTCCACCCTGTGATCTAATCACTCCACGGTGCTATCACTCTGGGGGCAACAACATAGGACTTTACCCAGACAATAAGCACCCAGTCTACAACAGGAAAGTGTCACGTGGAGCGATGAAATGGTGTTAAGAGACTAGAGGAAGATAAGCAGTGGCCTGCCAGGAGTGTCCCAGAACATTGTGTGGAAGTGGTGATGCCTTTGCTGAGCGTGACAGACAATGATCTTCTGGCCAAGGGAGAGAAGCAGATACTCTTGAGGAGAGAGAGCACAGTAAGCTCAGAGGTCTGAGCAGACAATAACTTCATCAGCGGTTTGACTGGGCTGTGGGGAGCGCAGGTGAATGGCTCTGTCAGAAGCCCACATTTCAGACCCTGCTTTTAAAATATTGCTGAACTATTCAATACCACAGCTAGCAAGAGAAGGCAGAACGGGAACTTTCTTCCCTCCTGCAAACTGCTCATGCCCTGCAGACTTCCCTCTTGGCCATTTATGAATTTTGCTTCCGAACTCCTCCACCAAAGCAAGAGACCACATGTTTTGACATCCTTCTACCCATGTTAGACTCCGGGAGGCTCCAGGCTTCTGTGACCCATAGCTGCAGGACCACCCTTACACAGAGAGCACCCCTACTTTGTGCCTGGGCCCAGAACAGTTGAGGCTTGTCTGATTCTCTTCCCTACAAGATACCCCGCCCCTGGGTTTTAGAAAAGAAAAGAAAACAGATGAAAAAGTTTTGCATGCCTGGTGGTGCATCAAAAGATCTGACCTTGTTTTTCTTCCCGAGCTCTGACCTCTGACCTCCTTGTATCACAATCTGAGCCATGGGGACAGGAGCATGGACACTGTTCTATTGTTTCCTCGCCAGCCTTCCCTGCCCATGGCTTTGCTTTCCACCTAAAAACAAAGCAGAACCAAACAAAAGTCAAACAAGGCGAACACCCTCTATGTTCCTTGGCCTCAGGTCATCAGTGGTTAGAGTTCTCTGTTTTCTGAGGAGACTTTGTTGTTATAAGAATAGTATTGTTATACGGGAGCCCTGTGCTCCCTGCCTGGGTTACACACAGATTAGAGAGCAGATATAGAGACTGGCAGCTTGCAGTGAGGTGAATTGGTATCTGGAGGTGGGGTGGGTTTTCTGGGTTTGCAGGGAAAGCCTGCTCATAACAGCAAAAAGGTGTCTAGTCTTCAGATCTGACTCTATTGGACGAGGTGAAGGAGGTCCATCCAGGCTGCGAAAGGGCTAGATCAGAACATCTGGAGAGGAAGTTAACAGGCAATGGTCCCGGTCCCTAAAGGTACCATCAGGAAGAAAGGTACTGGCTGTTGGATTATAGTGTTGAGCCCTAGACTCCGGACCTCACAGTCAGACCTGCGTGCATCTTGCTTCTCTACTGATCCAGCCCTTTCATCTGCCTCCTGCTCACTAGCCAAGTCTGTCCACCACTGTCAGTGGCCTTCATTTCCTCTGAAGTTTTAGGGCCTGCACCTCACATTGACTTCCATAATAGGCAAGTGGTAACTTCCTGTGTGGAGTTTCTCCCATTGGGCTTGACATTTTGGACCAGTGTCACACGTCTTCGTCTTCCATGGTTCTCAGACTCTTAACTCTTGTCTTTTAGGCTTCCGACCATCTATCTGCCTAGAGTCTTCTGTGCTCTGAATGTCTTATGTAAATTCCTTTTATCAATAGTTTCCTACAGGTGGTTCCTCAGAAGAATGTACTAGGGAGCTTGTTGACATACACTCCTTAGCTCTGGGTGGGGGTACTGCATAAGTTGGGAGCCAGACCCTGAAAGCATTGAGTATTAAATTCTGGTCACCTCACAGCATATTAGCCAGGACTGAAATCCTGGACCTTTGCCTTCTGGATCCTCTGTCATTACATCTTTTATTTTGTCCAGGCTTCAGATCAGATGCAATTTCCAGTTTCCTCTTCAGGGGAGGATGAGGTTCCAGCAATCAAATATCTCAGAGTGGGGGAGCGCTGGGCTAACTCTGTGGTAGAACACTTGCCTAGCATGCTGATGCCCCAAGTTCAATTGTTAGTACTTCAATAAAAGACACAACAAATAAAAGAAAAAAAAAACTTCTTTTATTGCCAGGATGCAACAGGATCCCCTTGGCCTTAATGCTACTGTGTCTTTCATCTTTTCTACTTACTGTGAGTTCCTTGAGTATTAACAGTGCATTTCACTCACCTGTATCTACACTGGAGATGCCAGGAAATCAGTGATGTTTAACAGCCACTTCAGTGTGGAAGATGGTCTTCAGATAGTGCAATCAATGTATTCCGATGATGTCACATTTACTTTTGTGATGTTTTAAGCCTACAAGGTAAAAGCAGGAAAGACAGCCCAACAAGATGTGGATATTGATCCCAGCTTTAAAAAAAAAATTAGAAATGCAAAGTTAAACAAGTATCATTTTTAGTTATAAAATAATTTCTCAGAATGACTCTATAGTCTTCCCTGTGAAGAAAGTATATGGCATGTGAATACATCTGCATTCCTAACACCTTACTGACTTAACTCACTTAGGGTCAGGATGTTGTTGCCTGCTTGTCTGTGTAGTTATTCTTGTCCCTACCAGAGAGTCCAGCTGGCTCAGACTGCTGTAGTAGTTACAGTGGTAAGTCAGTCCCAGGGCTGACACTATGCCAGGAGTTAGCCATTTAAGACACCTTTGCTGATACACTCTCATTTGAAATAGCCTTTTATCTGCATTGCAAAAATTAAATTATATATCCATTACTAAAATGAAATAAGAGATTTATTAGATCAGAAATGCTTTCTTTCTAATCCTTAAATGACCACAGGTTTCTCTTTGATAAGTCTGTAAGAGAATTAACATTCTTTTTTATCCTGTAATTTTGAGATAGGAGATGAATCTACTTAAGCTTTATCACTGTGTAAGAGGCGCCCATCTCCACCAGGGAACGCCAGCAGAGAGAGAGTTCAGCTCAGAACTATAGAGAGGCGGGAGCCCCTGAACTTCTTCTTTACAGTTTATGTTCTTCAGTTGTTTCTAAGCTGTGGGGAGAGCCACCAAAATGGAATAAAAATATTAAAATCCATAGGTATTAGTTATGCATTTACTATTCAAGATGCTTATAAGCACTTGGAATTTAAAGACAATATTTTCCTCTTATAATATTGCTTTTTAGGGATGTAGGGATGATGTGCATATGTGGCACCCAGCATGCTGAGTACTGAATATATGCTCAGTAGTACTTTTAGGGAAACCTGCTTTAAGGAAGATATGCACACAACTTTAGGGAGAATGAAACCAAGACAATGTAGACTTACTGGTAATGTCTAGATAAACACAGGTTTCATGGTCCCCAGCACCATGTTCTAAGATTCAAATAAAGGCGGGTGTGTTGGCACATGTTAACTGAATATCTATTTTCAACCGTGAAAATGAAGGCAAAATTGCAGCTAGCTATGTATTCATCATAGAAACAGAATCTAATCACTTACAGTCAAGATAATATATAAGATTTGATATTTGGTGCTTATTTTAAATACACAAACAATTAATAAGATGAACTATTTAGTCAAACAATGAAAAGGTAAAGATTTCTAAATATGCTTTTTAATTTTATATCTATCTCTGTCATCTTGCATATTATTAAAATGGAGGAAGATTAGATGCGTTCTCTTGAGCTCTGAACAATTCCCGAAAGGAGAGTGAGTAGAGAAGCTGAGTTTCAAATACAGACTTTGCCAGTGCTAAGGTGAAAAATACCCCTGCCCATCTGGAATCTCAGAATGTGATCTTAGTTGGAAAAATGTCTTAGAAAGTGTAATTAATGAAGATGATATGATACTAAATTAGGGTGGGGCCCAAGTCCAGTCTAATTAGTGCATTCTAAGAAGAGGAAAGAGATGGCCAAACAGGACAGAGGCCACGTAAAGATGCTGCTGCCACTAGCCAGGTGACACTAATAAAAAGTTGGCAACTAATGGCAGCAGAATAAAGGCCTCTGAGGAGACTTCAGAGGGAACATGGCTCCCCTGATACCTTGATGGTAGACTTGTAGCTTCCAGAACTTCAAGAGAATAAAGTTTCCTTTTTTCTGAGGCCACCAATCTACAGCTGCAGGTCATGGCAGCCCAGGAAATCATTGTAACAACCAGTCAGCGGTGAACTTTCCTGTACTGAGCACCATTTCCTAACCTTAATAATGGGCATGATCAACCTACCACATAAGAGTGCACTGGACAACATGAGTCACTGTAGTACAAGTTCTTGAAACACACAGAGATGGAAACACTGGTTACTAAAAGGCCATCCAAATGTATAATGCCATCCTATGAGGAGGCAGTTTTCTGTGATGGAGAAGAAATAACAAAGGACAGGAGTGCCACGAGGCTGCGTTACAGTCCATGTAGCAGAAGCCAACCCACAGTAGCTTAGTAAAATAAGGATTTGTTAGAGAGATTCCCACTTCGCTTCCTGAGATGTGTCTCTAGGCTTGCTGGTACAGAAGCCTCAGGACCCTTCCCTCTTCTCCTTGTCCTTGCTCTGTGACTTCATCCTGCTTACCTGGAAGTGGCCAGCTTACCTCTATCCTTCCCATGTGTTCCTTCCGGTAAAGGAAGTAAGGGGTTGCCAGTGAGGCCAACATGAAGGAAGCGAACCTTCCCAGAATTTCTCAGCACATACTCTATGATTCTCTTTGGGTCACATGATCAGTGATCCAAACAAAATAGATACTGTATTTGCAAGGAAGAAAGGCATCATGAGCCTGACATACGTACTTAAAAGGATCTTCCATGAAAGAGATTTTTCAAATTGGTGGCAAATTGGACTTCACTACCTTCAAGGAGTTTACAGCTAATATTGGCAGGTTCTAGGTCTAGCTGTGTGGATTTGAATTCCATTTCTAAGCCTTACAGATATATATGATCCTGATAATGGGTAAGCTACTCATCCCTTATCTCTAAATTGCTTTTTTCTCAAAATAGGGATGATAGTATCAGTTACTTTGAAAGTCACCTGAATTAAATACCTCACTTCTCAGTGTTCCCAGGGGATTTACTTCAGGACACCTTTCCTCCAAATCTGGATGTTCAAATCCCTTATATAAAATTGCATAGTGTTTACATTAGCCAACACACATCTTTCATGTACTCTAAATTTCCTCCAGATGACTTGTAAGACCTAACACAAATAAATAATTGTCATACCAAATGATTTAGGGAATAATGCCAAGGACAAAATGTTTGCATATCTTTAGTAAAAATGCAAATGTTTTCCCAAGGAATGTTCTTTTCTGATACATGGTTGGCTGAGTTCATGGACATGGCGCCTATGGACAGCAGGCTGAGTCCTCTTTGGTTCTAGTCATGGTAAATAAACCCTACCTGAGTCATACTTCTGTCTGAAGCTGAACCCGGACCAAGCAAATGGTCTCTGCACACAATCTACCTGTGTACAGCTAGTGATACCTCCTCACTCTCCTCATCCTTTGCTCTCATTTCTTCTCATCCCACTGCCCATCCCTTGGTGCCTGCTAAAAACATAGCTATGTCTTTTCTCCTTTTTGGAAGTTACATGAAGGCAAGACATATGTGTGGCACATTTGTGTGGTTCCTCAGAGCCCTTTAGCTGATTCCAGTTTAGGGAGTGAACCCATGAGGCAGAATATTGCTGGCAGGAACCTAAGACATATTCAAAATAACAGAGTCGCCATTTCTCAAGTAAGACTTGGTATGTGAAGCTGAAACATACGTAAAGCAGGACACAGGGCACTTTACTTAGCCTTTTGAGCCTCAAACCCTCTGTCTAATTAATCTCTTCTGAACTCTGGGTCTTTCCTGATGTTTCCTCTCATCTATTCAGGACATTAAGACAGAAAAGGTGAAGGTGGAAGAATCAGTGCTTATCAATGTCATTCTCAAAGGCAGCAGATGTTGAAGCAGAAAAAAAGTTACACTAGGAACCTTGAACAATCAGGGCTGCTCTGTAGTGGCTTCCTTGACACCAGAGTCCTGCCCTGAACTTGTGTTATTGGAGACTGTTCATGGGAACCCCTCTCAAATCCCACATGCCACCTCTATAAGAGCCAGTCTTCTCTCACAATCCTTGCCCTGACATGTCCTCCTTTCGAAGCTCACATGAGCATGTCTGCTTTTCAGAGCTCAGTTTACATATAGACTTATCTCTGCAAAGGAGTTTGGGAAATGTAGTTTTAGTCTTTCAACTTCTGCTTTACCTGTACTTAAAAGACATTTGTGAGGGTGCTTAACCAATGAATGTAGCCGGCATAGAAGCCATTCAGAATAATGATTTAGTTATTCCAATAAGGCAGTTTGAAGGTCACAGTGAGGTGAGGTCACTGGGAGGAGTCACAGGAGGAAGCTGGTACCATATAGCAAGGGCCTTCAGAGCAGACACCAAGGGATGGGCAGTGGGATGAGAAGAAATGAGAGCAAAGGACGAGGAGAATGAGAAGGTATCACTAGCTGTACACAGGTAGATTGTGTGCAGAGACCATTTGCTTGGTCCAGGTTCAGCTTCAGACAGAAGTGTGACTCAGGTAGGGTCTTCCAGCTCAGTTCAGCCCCATCCTGGGAGAAAAATTGTCATCAGAGAGGCTGGTATGGCAGTTGTGGCAGCTGCAGAGTGCTATAAGCAATCTCTTCTTCATTGCCTTCCATCCTGCCCTAGGGCTACAGACATGGGAAGGAATAATCACCAGATGGGGGAAGGAATTCCTGACCATGAGGATCCTTCCTTCACATCTCCCAGGCCCAAGGAAAAAGCCAAGTAATCTTCGGAAAAAGAAATCTTGCATGCCATTTTTCTTTCTCATCTCGTTCCTTTTGTCTGTCTATTCAATTAGTTTGTGTTGTATAGGGCGAGTAGAGTGCGAAGACAAAGTGAGTTGGAGCAGATTTTGCAGACAGTTAAGATGAGAGGCTCAGGGCAGTCATGTTCAGAAGCATCTTCACACAGTAGGACAAGCGGCAATTAGGATGGGAGGATCAGGGCAGTCATGTTCAGAAGCATCTTCACACAGTAGGACAAGCAGCCAAGATTTATCCCCAGCCCTGTTCTTTCTATGTTCTCTTTCTGTAAGCAGCAGTGGGGAATTTGACTGATTCACTGACATTTCTTTTTTTACAGGCCGTGCTCATCTTAGCTCTTTATGCTGCTGTATTTTGGGTAAGGATACTTATCGCAGATGCAACCCTCGGCTGCAAAAGCCATTTTCTAGAAACAGACTCAGTTTAATGCCATTAAATGCAATCGGAACTTACGGAGCCTCTTACAGGAACTCTCTTCCAAATGTAACCTAATCCAATTTACCCTTCTATTGGTATTTAGGTTCCTGATAGCTAGAGAAAAGCAGACCTAGATGAGTCTCAGGGCAGTTTGGCTGCTAAAGGTATCTGCCTCATTCTTGAATTTTCTTTCTTGGCATCTCTCTGTGATGATACAGTGAGCCGTCACCTCTAGCTAATAATTGGAGCTAGGAAGTGAGGTGCAGTCATGTCATCTTGACTTTAATGCCAGGGGTGTGTCTCCTGTCTGGGATGACTGAATGAGAGGAGCCCTGCCCTCCAGCCCCAGAGCCCTTCTTGGTTTATCTTGGAGTCACTAGGTCAAATGATAAGGTGACAATGGTTTATCTCTAGTGGGGTTGCAGCTGGATGACTCATTCCTACTTGGTTTTTGCTTGAACTGACTTTTATTTATTTATTTATTTATTGAAGAGGAACCATGTATGACTATTCAAAAGCAAGAAGAAAAGCATATGCTAATCTTTCAACTTGATAGCAATTACAGCATTTTACTTTTCCTTTCTGGTTTTGAGTGCATGGATATAGTATATCCATAGACATCCTACCAGAGTTCTGATCTTACCACACACAAAAATGGTAGAAGATGGAGAGGAAATACATTTTTATACTCTCCCAGAAGCTCAAGGGATTATTTTGAACTAATTTTTGTTTTTGATAATATCTTGTTGCATGTGTTCATTTACATGGCACTCCATTCAGAGGAACATTTTCCTCCCAGTCTGCAGGCTGTTGTGCATCTTACCCCACACCCTCCACCCCTAGCCACCCATCAGTCTCTTGTATTTCACTGTGCAACTTCCTTTCTACTTTCTCATATATACATATATGATTTCATGTAAAATCAAGGATCCCCACATGAGAGAAAATATATATTTGTTTTGCTGAGATTGACATAATTTGTTTGATATGATCATCTCTGTTTACAACCATTTTCTTGTACATGGCCTGACTGGCATGGATGATTTCTTGGTGATCATTGAAGACCTGACTACTTGATCTCTGGGGCTTGAGAACTTGAGCTGTTCAAGGACCAGTGCCAAGGCCCATCTGGAAAAAAAGCTTGACACCCCCTTCTCCTGCTGTGTAAGAACTCCTGACAGAGTTCTCCAGCATAGGAAGGAGTTTTAACTTCAAAGCCCTGTGTCCACTAGAAAAATAAAACCAAGTTCAAACACATGATATTTTCTTGGAGTCTAAGCTACAGGCATGGGTCTTCTTTGAGCACCTGGGTTTCCTTCAGAACCTTTGTCAATCAAGGCACGATCTGCCAGCCAGTGCTGCCATTAAAGGCCTACTATGTTTTCCCAGGATGCTTGGCTGAAACTTGGACCCTAAGCAATGTTTACTTTGTACCTTTCTTCTCTGACTCGGATACCGAGAATACCCTACTGAAGACAGGTGCCAGAAGTCTCTATAATTAGACCATCCCACATTTCCATGTGGCTTGGTCACACTTTGCGTTGATGTCTTGTATCTAAGTTACCACTTCATGGCTTTTTGTCTGGTCTCTGGTATAATGCATATAGAACTGAGCTATAAAAGGGTCCCAGTCTGGTTCAGTGGCTTGCATTCTTTCATGCCCCAGAGGCCCATTTCTGCCCTCCTGTGCCTCCTGCCTTAGCTGTTCTTATGTTTCCCCACATGTTTCTCCCTTGCTTAATCTCTTCCCATAGCCTCTTACCTAAGAGTGTAACAAAACTGTAGGACCTGGAGTGTTAGAAATGATGAGACACTTTTGAATCCAACCAGCGCATCGTTTTTTATATAGATAAGTAAGTGTAGCTCCAGAAAGGTTATGTGAATTGCTCATGTTTATTACAGCTGGTACAGAGTCAGACTACCAACCTTTCCCTGTTACTCCTTCATGATGTCCTGCCCCCCATCTCTAGCCTTCAACTTTGTGTCCACGCAAATACTCCGATTTATTGGTACTCTTCTATGATCTCTCTCTCTTCCTCTCTTTCATTCACCTTTTGATGGTGGCTGTACTAGGTAGAATGACTGACTGGACAATTGATTGTTCACACCGTATCTCTTGATATTAAAAGAGATGCTAAGACAACAGGAAGAAGTGATGAGTTCCCTGGGGCAAGCTAGGGAGTATGTGTGTACTTGTAGCCTAATTTCTGAAGATGGGGCTTGGCCATGGAGCTTAAGGATTCCTATCATGGGGCTACACTGTATTTGTTAGCTCTGTGTTCAAGAATCAACACAAGATTTTGCTCCAACTTGCTCATCCTTCTTGGCCTGAATCTCTGCCTGGGAATCTGGCAGCCTTTCTTGCTTACCTAGATTCTTGGGGTTCTTTTCCCCCCAGGGCCTGGTTAAACCCAATTTCTTTCATAAAATGTTCTAAATTGGTTTCATCACTCAAGACTGTATTGTTGTTTCAAAATCAACCACTTGCTTTCTCTATGACTAATTTTACACAAGTAGTAAAATGAGGTGATTTTAATGGTCATGAGAATATGTGCACAGAGTACCAAACTGGAAACCGGAACTCTACCTTACTGGTGAGTATGTAAACTTAACACAACCACTGAAAAGGGTTGATTTGGCATTCTTTAGCAAAGTACAACACAATTCTACTACAGTCTTTCTGTCCACACTGAGGAGAAATAATATATTATGAGTATTAGAAATAACATATTGCTGAGCCATTACTATAATTCCAAAAGTTTGGAGAACACAGTTTCCAGCTCTATGAAACTCATTGGTTGGATAGACTCTGGTATAGCACAGTGGAGTCCTATGCAGGGGAAGGGGAAATCTATGTATGAATATGGAGAGATACATAAAACAGAGAGAAAGTGAAGGCTCAGGACCGAGGGTGTCATGTGGGACTGTGTCAAAAAGACTAGCAAGGAGTGTGTATCTTTCCTATATTCACTGTATAGTCCTATATAAACACCGTAGGCTACAAAACATACTTATGCATACCTAACACATTTGTACTATTTTCAGAAGGAAAGAGTATTAGTTAGCAGGTGAAACTTCCAGAGTTGGGTGTGCTGTTACATACCCTTCATCACTTTCCAGAGCTTAGGAAGTGTAGGTAAGAGGACCAGAAGTTCAAGGTCTTCCTTGACTGTATAACCAGTTTGAGGTTAACCTGGGATACCTATGACTGTCTTTTCAAAAAAGGACAAAACTTCTCCTTACTATATGTGTTAGGGTTCTTTAGAGAATATACTTATATATTACATATATATATTATGATAAAGGGGGCTTACCAGCTATGGTCCAGCTAGTTCAATAACGGATGTCTACCAATGGAAAATTGAAGAACTAAATCAGGAGTTGTTCAGCCCGTGAGGCCGAGTGTCTCAGCTGGAATCGGGAAGATGTAGACTCCAATGCCGATGAAGTAATGGACTTGCTAGACAGAGTGAGAGCAGGAAGGCAGACAGAGCAAACTCCCTTTTTCCAGATCCTTCCTATAGGATGCTCACAAAAGCTGTGGCCCAGACTAAAGGTGGATCTTCCACTGCAAAAGATCTGGATTACAGGCAGGTTTTTCCACTTCAAAAAAAAAAAAAAAATACTCATAGGTGTGCCCAGAAACTTGGGCTTCAGTTAATTCCAGATGCAGTCAAGTTGACAATCAAGAACAGCAATCATAAGTCCAGCCCTTGTCAACTTGATACACAATCATATCTCCTTATGTCCTGCCTGATTTCCAAATAAAAACAATAACAACACATAATTATGCATAGCATGATATAGCTATACCTTGTACAACTCTACACACATTATACATTTTAGAATATGTGTCAGTGTTCCCTGAGGGACATTCTTTTAGTGTCCCAGACTTAAATATGACAACCGCTGATATTCTCTTAATTAATGTTATATTACACAATAAAGAAATTGAGGAAAGAAAACACAAAGCATTTTATTAACAAAATATGACAGAAACATCCTGTTACTTATAATTATGAATTCTGCAACTTGTCATGTAGTCTTGGCTAGTATTTATAACTACCTTCTTCTATTTCTCATTCTGTATTTCTTTACCCTCAACAATCACCTCTGTAGATCTTGGCTTTTTTCCTGGAAGAGTGACTCATACCTTCATTCCTTATGGGCCTGTATCCTTTATCATCCTGCCTGGGTTAGAGTGTTATAGTTTACCATTGACTTTATCACCGGATAGCACTAAGAGATGCCCTAAAAGATCTCCTGCACTCCAGACATAATCTTTCTTATCTCCATTGTGGAGAAACAATCAGTGTCCCATAGTAATCTCAATTAGTCACCCCTCCTAATGCTGTCATTCCTTCCTTAGCTTGTTAGCTTAACGGCATCTGAAGCTGAAAGTGGCCAGAGGGAAGTCTGAGCTTCTAGTTCAACAAATGTTTGTTGTAGATCATGGCAAGAACACTCTCCACTCTGAAACCAAAACTTCTAGGTCAGCAGAATTTAAGGTCTTGGGAGCAAGAAGCAGAAATTTTCCTGTAGTGGGATTATGGTATGTTGTAAATATTTGTCCCATCTACTGGTTTAATAAAAAGCTGATTGACCAGAGGCAGACAGGAAGTGTGGGCAGGGCTACCAGACTAAGAAAACTCTGAGAACATCTCAGAATAGGAAGTAATGCTGCAGAGATGCCGGGAGATGCAGAAGAAAGAAGCTGAAATGCTGCTCTGAAAAAAGGTACTGAGCCACATGGCTGAACAAGATGGGTTAAGATGAAGGAGTTAGCAAATTATATGCCTGGCCCTAGGTCAATCACCCTAAAATTAATATAGACATGTGTGTTTCTGTGGGACTGCCGGACTGCTGGACTGCCATTCAGACCTCCGGTCTAGGCCCAAAAGTCGGGGCCAGAAATCTCATACAACATTTTCCTAGTGGGTCACTAGGGGTGATAGTGCATGGAGGTGTTCTCCTTCCTAGCCCTTGGATACTGGAGCAGTGTATATACATGTAAAGTATAATGGGCATTGTTCAAAGCATATACTGCCTTCTGGAGAATCCTGAATCCTGAAGATTTACATACAGCAAGGTGACTTCAGTTAATGATTCTGTTATGAACTTGCGATTTTGAGGCAGTAGATCTAAATGGCTTCACTGCCTGCCATATGCAAATGGTAACTGGTGATGGATGTGATGTGTATCAACTGATTGGCTGTTGCAGTTACTTCACAGTGTATATGTGAATCAAATCACTCCACGGTGCACCTGAAAGGTGCACAGTTTTATTTGTCAATTATATCTCAGGAATGCTGGGTGAAAAATAAATACAACTGAAATATAGACAGAAACTAATTAAAATGACTGCTCGTAGGAGGCAAGAATAGACAGAAGGCTTTTCTGAGTATTCTTCTATTTCTGTTTAGTTTGGGGCTTGAGTCATGCACATGCATTATCTATGTAACAATAAAGATAGTGCAGAACTGTCCACCCTTCTTTCATCTGTAAACTGGAACGTGGTGTGATTAAGTTTGCATTCCCTCCTTGAGCAGAAGGACATCGGAGCTGTGCTCTGAGATGTTCTTTGGACCAGTGAGGGAGGGAGGTTGGATGTGGGAGGACAAGCATGGGAATGGATGACCTCGAGTGGAGGAGAGCTAGTGTCCAGCCTTCCAGTCAGGGATGGGCCTCTGCCAAGGGGGACTCCTTTCTGAAGCTGAGCCTTCAGATAGCTTCCTGATTGGGGTTCCTCCTACTGCCTTGCAACCTTAAGACTTTGGACTTTGCAGTCAAAGAGAGGGAAGAGAGATGATATGAGGGTGTATGTGGGGATGGGCATGTAAAGAGCATGATGGGAAAATCTACAGAGAAAACTGAGCCAACAGCTGTGGAGTTTCTTGAGGGAACTCATGAACTTTAGACCAACAGCTGTGGAGTCTTTGGGACTGGACTAGGCCCTCTGCATTTGGGAGACAGTTGTGTAGCTTGGTCTATTTGAAGGGCCACTGGCAGTGGGATCAGGATCCATCTCTGTTGCATGAGCTATCTTTTTGGGAGCACATAAGCTGTGGTGAGACGCCTTGTTCATCCCTGATGCAAAAGGGAAGAGCTTGGTCCTACCTCAACTGAATGTACCAGGCTTTACTGACTCCCCGTGGGCAGCCTTACTCTTTCAGAGGAGGGGATGGGGAAGGATGGGTTGGGGGAGAAGGCTTGGGGGAGCCGGAGGAAGGATGGGAGGTGGTATCTGTGGTTGATCTGTAAAATAATATAATAAAAATTTAAAAATCCTTAAATATTAAACACACAAAAAGAGTTTGGATTTTGATTTTCAAGTGAACTATAGCTGTTAATTCTGGATATCCTTCTTGTTTTTCTTAGTCATATATATGATAGCTTCTCCTAATAGCAGAACAAAAGATCCTTTGTTCATACTGTAACATTGTGCTTCACTTTGACAAATATAATTTACAGTGAGTTTTATCTAAAAATAATCTCCTGTTAAAACACTCCTGTGCAATTGTGTTCTGCTGGCCTCCTAACACACCTTGGCTTTTGCTGGCTAGTATGGTTTTCTGTATGACGCATCCCCAAGGTGGCTCAGGTGTTGAAGATGTGGCATTACCTTCACCATTGGGTCAACCCACTGATGCGTCATACAGAATGATACACTGTGATGTAGCCCGCGATGGAGGAAGAAGGTTCCTGGGAGTGTCTCTTTGAAGGGCCTACCTTGCCTGGGTTCCTTCTCCAGCTCCATCTCCTCCTTCCTTCCCCCCCTCTTCCTCGTGACTGGCCTGAGGTATGCAGCTCTGCTCTGCTCCCTTTTCTCTACCACAAACACCACTTCGGCCTCCCACAGTCCCACAACAATAGGGAAAAGATTGTGACCTTTTTAGTTGTGACTCAAATCACTCTTCTTTGAATCTTGTATCTCAGTATTTGCCCCTGTTACTTGGAGGGGGAGATGTTAGGACATGGTGCTTTGATGCACACATCAGGAATTCATTCATTCCAGGGGTTACTCTGTAGGTGGTGAAGAATCCCTCCCTAATTCCCACAGTCACCCTTTTGTCAATTGCTTTGGTTGTCCTTTGCCCAGTGGTTTCTGGAACTCTCTATTCAGTAGGCTGGCTGTCTACTTTTCCTTGTGTTTTGTTTGCTGCCTCATCCTGTTCTTCAGTCAATTCTTTTACAGAATGAGGAAGAAAATTGAGGCTCAAGATTGGGGGGGGGGGTACTAAATTACAGGCCTAGGATTTAGTGTTCCCAGAGAGTCTCTGCTTCTTTATCTTTTCCTTTTCTCTTCCTCTCTTTCTTCTCCCCCTCTTCCTCCCCTCTTCCTTCTCCTCTCCTCCTCCTCCTCTTTCTTCCCCTCACTTCATTCTAAACTTATTGGGAAATGTTTGGGTCTCACTTTCTCTCCCGGAAACTATGATTTTTCTACCATCAAGGTTCTTCTTCCAGGTGCCTCTTACAGACTTCTGTTTACCACCTGGAGTTCAAACTCCCATTGAGCCTCAAGCCTCTTCCCTCCAGTTCACACATATTTTCCTGTGTTTCTGTTCACATATATAGTAACCCTTTTCTCTTTGAGGAAAAAAGAGCAGTTCCTCAGGACTTGGAACTTTCTCCTGTCCTTGTGTCCTAGTGAAGTCTTTTATGGTTATAGTTACCCCAAATGTATGGTGCCTTTGTCTATATGCTGCTCAATTAATGAAAGACTTTTTTAAGAATTAATTAATTTATTTATCTATTATGTATACAGTAGACAGAAGAGGGTACCATATGTCATCATAAATGGTTATGAGCCACCATGTGGTTGCTGGGAATTGAACTCAGGACCTCCGGAAGAACAGTCAGTATGCTTAACCTCTGAGCCATCCCTCCAGCCCCATGAAAGACTTTTTCAGAAGAAACTGATTTGCAGGTTTGTGATGATTCTTCAGGACTTTGTCCTCCCAGAAGTACCTGTTAGGAATCACATGCTCCATTTTTTTTTTTTTTTTTCAATTAGATCCTACAAGGAATTGAAGGACCTGATGGCGACTTTGTGTAGCTCATGAATACACATCTTTGGGAAGTTAAATAAAACTGGCCAAGTTAGTTCTCTAAGTGCACGGTGTGGCTTGGACAGCATCATATGCAAACCCCAGAGTTCTTTTACCTTGGATAAAATATTCCAGAGCCTGTCAGTGTTTTTGAAAAGTGACCAGAATTATGGGTTAGAAGAGTACTTATTATGTCAGGGGTCTAAGAAAATTGTTTCATAAAATATGGATGAAAAGGGAAATACTATAAAATATATTGTATTGGATATTATCATATCCAATAGTGATTATGAGCTTACATTAGTGAACAACTGACTATTTCCTCTGAGGCCCTAAAATTTTTTTTTATAGCCTTTATTCTCATTGAGAAAATGACACTTGCTTTGTTTTTTGTTTTTTTTAAAGTAACCTCCATTTAAAACACTGTATTTCAATTGTGTTCTACTTTTCTTTTTACATAGCGTGGCTAGTGTTGAGAATTATGGCTTTCCATATGAAGTATTCCCCCAAATGTTCATGTGTTGAAAATGTTATGAGCAGCCCACCAGACATGGACCATTCAGACACAGTTTATAGCTAATAAGATTTTATTACAGCTGGCTGGGACTACACTCAGCTATTTGGGAACCCAAGTATAGCCTCAACCATTTAAAGCAAGGGACTTTCAAAAGCAAAAACCATATCCTGGTATCTCACTATGCAGCTGCAGTGGGAAGTTTTATGCAAGCAAGCAGTTTAGCAGAAGTCAGGTTAGCTGAGACTTCTGACCTCAGATTCTTGGATTAATTTTTCATGGAACCCTCCACCAAGGAGATCAAACTTCACTTGAACCTGAAATGGCTCAACAAGAATACAAGATGGGGCAACCTCTGTACTGTCTTGGCCTGACATGAAGGTGAGGCTCCTAGCTGATAGATCTGGTCACTGAGAAGACCATGTTCCTGTCTGCTCTACTTTTCAAGAATCAGATGTAGACCCTGCTCTCAGAACACTAACCAACCAGCAGAAAACTGTCACTGTTGCTATTAAAAATCCCTGCAAATTCAATACATAAAATAAATCCATACTTTGTACCAATCAGGAATTCTAGAAGGACCCACAACGGGGACAAGGCTGTTTTACTCTGTGTTGGAATCATGTCTACACAGACACTAGCTTCCTCATAGCATGGTAGCCTTGCAATAGTCTTCTTCTAGGAGGAGTGTAGGGTCACATCACAGATATAATGGAATTACAAACATTGTGGCCATTTTTAGAAAATGTAATTTTCCCCAAAGAGCTTTAGCAGACCCACATATAATGATTAAGAAAAAAAAAAGGTACAGTGCAAGTGCTACAAAGTCAAGAAATGTTATTGGAAGGTAAGCTAAGTGAGAATGGGCAAGGGAGAACAGAGAGCATTTAGAAGGAAGGTAATGGCTGAGGAAGGAGTAGCACCAGGCGTCTGGTGTGTGCTTAAGAGAGATGGCGCTCTGTTTGGGAGTCTGGAAATCAGTGAAGACATTGCAACTTATGCAGAACAAAGCAAAATCCAGGAGCAGAGCAAAATGAGCATATGAGCAGGTAGGGAAGATGAGACCAGGAAGCAGGTCCAGCGGCTGTTCACACCCATCCTCAATGTCAAACACTGGATCCACAGCCCCTCACCCATCCTCAATGTCAAACACTGGATCCACAGCCCCTCACCCATCCTCAATGTCAAACATGGGATGGATCCACAGCCCCTCACCCACCACACCCGATTCTTCCATTATTGGGGCCTCTGTGCACTTGATCTCTATGCTTCTTCCATTGGTGTCCTGTGCCCCCCACCACCACCCCTCGTGCTGTATCACAGGCTTCCCCTGCCCATCTTTGGCTGCTGTTTCCCAGGCCTTCCTTTGTGGCTGTTGTCTCTTTATGTTCTGTATCCAACAAATGAAGGTAGGCTTCTAGGAAACCCGAGGCCATGAGAAAGGAAATATGTTTGTGGTCCTGTGCAAGCTGACAGGGATGTCTGGTCGTGACCCACAGCGTCACCAGAGTCTGAAGTAAGATCACTGAGTGAAGGAAAGGTCATGATCCCCTACCCTCTTCATGGTACCTCACATTTCCAAGCTGTGTCTATGCCCTAACACTCACTGAACACACATGAGGCTCTTCAGGAACTCTGAAGAATACCTGTGGCCCCAGACTGGCCCCAGACCAACAGACTCCAGTCCTGATTATATGCCTTATTTGTTAAAAGTTAATGTAACTGATGTTGAACACAAAGCCAGGACTTGGGGTCCATCAAACTTTCCATCCAGCTGCATAGAAGATACCATCTTCTATAAGGAATAGCATTAGTTTGATAATTTTTTGGGGTGAAAAATATTTGGAATTAGTGATATATAATATATTTTATGGGCCAAGTGTGTTGGGCCATTTTTAATACTTTTCAGATGAGGCATTAAGCCTGCTTTATGTTAATAATGTTATACCCTATTATGTGACTAATACTATGAACTATTGTCTGTTTGCTAGACTAGTATAAATTAAATTTATACTACTCTAAAGAGAGTGAAATGTTGTCAGAATTACGTTGCCAATTTGTTTATTTTATTGTATTCCTGTCTTTGCTATCTCAAGGCACGTAAAGATGTGACTTGATCTTATTCATCAGGTAACTAGACTGTCAGTGCAGGTGACAAAAATTGTTATTTAAGTCAATAAAGATGACAGGGTAAATGTAATTGTCATCTTTGTGTTGACCTCATTCTACTTCTACCCTCCCCCCCTTTTTTTTCTCTGTCTAGTTGTTTCTTAGCTTTATTTCTGCAGACAAAGTCCTTTACTCAAAAAGACACTGGGCTTCATTGAGTATAGAGTTTCAGCTTTGCAACATAAAACTGGCATTAGAGGTAAGTGGTGGGTGACTGGTGGCTTGTGGTAGTGGCACAATGATACAACTGTGCTTCATGTCACTGAATTATAAACTGAAAAATGGCCAAGACATTAAAATATATGAGTTGTGTATTTTACTACAATTTAAAATACTAATAAAAATTAAAAGTATAATTATTTAAAGCTATAAAAACAACTACATATAGGACCAGTGTGATAGCTTGGTGAGCAAGAACACTTGCTAACAAGCCTGATTACCTGAGGTCAGTCTCCAGGACTCATGTGCGAGAGGTGAGAACCAACTCCTGAAGGCTGTCCTATAATGCTCACATGTACACCATGACAGGCATGCCCCGAGACAGAGAGAGACATAGATGATAGTTAAATAGATAGTGGAGATAGATAGATAGATAGATAGATAGATAGATAGATAGATAGATAGGTAGATAGGTAGGCAGATAGACATATAGATAGACAGACAGACATATAGGTAGGTAGATAGATAGATAGATCGATAGATAGATAGATAGATAGATAGATAGATAGATAGATGGATGGATGGATGGATGATATTACACAACTATTTATTAGTAATAAGAGCAAATAACTGGCTTTCAAAAAGAGATCTGTTATTTCTCAAAAAAAAATAATCTAGTTGCTGGGTCATTATATCAGAACTAACCGTGTGTGTATGTGTCAGGTTGCAATCAAATTAGAAGAGTGGGGAGTAGCTGGGATGGAGACTTTGGACAAACTGACCCTGAAAATGCATTTAGAGTCAGCCGAATATGTGTCCAGTCGCATGGGAGACTGCCTCTCCCTCTGGTCTTGGCTATTTCGGTTGCGCAGTGCATGTCACTGCCTTGAGTCCCTTCACTCAAAGCACTATCTACACAGGTTCAAGCCTCGGAGGCTCCAGGTTGCCTCCTGACACTTACACGGGGTGCGTATGATCTCTTGTCACTCTTCCTAACTCTCTGTTTCATCTGATTTTGGACTTGCTGCCCAATAAGAACATGAAATGTTCACTTGCTGAACTGGCCATTGTCACAGAACCTCTTGAAGTTCTGGTTGGTTTCTTCTGCATTCATTTCTCCTTCCTTAAGACTCCGGGCAGTGAGGGCAGTGTTGACCTGGAACCAAGCAGGACCTGAACAAAGAAAGGGAGCTTTGAAAACTACCTAGGAGACATGAGTCACATGAGCGACTCCTCCAGCAGAAACATGCGTACTCAGTAGAAACCTCTGTGAGACTAAGAATCTGGATGCTAAGTAACAGTGAATAGAGATACTTTTTGCTTTGGCAGACGACAATAACAAGAAATGAATAGACTTAGTTTCAATATGCTCAGGAAGACTGTATTAGTGATAAAAGCTTAGTGAAAGTCCATCTCAAGAAGACTGCATTAGATAGCTTCATGCTGTATGACATGCTGCTTAAATGATTGTCAACATGTGTCCTCTATGGAATATAGTAGCTATACATTGAGGAACTTGATGGGAAGTTTCCTGAGATACTGCTGAGCCTTACAAACCATTCACTAGATGTCTTGGTCCAGAGCTGGGAAAATTTAGTGTTTTCTTCTTCCATAACTTCTGTTCCCTGCATTATATCATACCCCCTGCAGTGTGTTTGAAGAAGGAGCATCCATTAGCTTCTATGCATTAGGAAGCAGTTGCATCTTCAAGGAGGAAGAAGGAATTTGATAAATCACAGACTGACCATGCTGTCTATCAGATGGAACAACAGAACAAGAATTTTTGAAATTTTCCTGAGAAAATTATCTTTCTCTTGCTGACTCACATTTCAGTGCATAGAAGATGGTGTAAAGGCAGTTGGATGGGATCTACCATCTGTTGGCCATTTGTGTGCAAGATGCTGAATTTCAGGTTTTAGATGAATTATTTGATGCTTGGGAATCCCCTTACCAAGGCAGATATTGCTCCATTTTATGCATGAGAAAATGAAACATTAGAAAGATTTATCATTGGTCTAAGTCATCTATCAGGGTAAATTCACTTTGTGTTTCAAGACAGCTCATCTTTAAAGGAAGGCTCTGTAGGGTAAGATCTTACTTATCCACTTGATTCTTTCTTTCCTTGCTTCAGTGTTCTCCTCCAGGGTCACTTGCGACCTCCTTAGGCATGTCCGTGACTTCCACATCTCTTCCTGGCAGGCATGTTATTGGACACACTGCCCCAAGTCTCCCATTCAGTTAGTAACCAGGTCTAGCCCTTATTAGCTTCTAAGAGTGAGCTCATTTCAGATAGTATGTCTCCAAGACAACCCAATGACTTCTTCAGTTGGCCACCATGTGCAAATTCCCCAGTAGTTTAGCAAAGGACACAAAAGGACAATGACTTTCCTGCAGGAAGTCTTGACAGGCATGAGCCATCGGGCCTTGACAAAGCACTGGTAACTTTTGCATCTCCTGGTGTCATAAGCTGGGCTGTCAGGGCGTCTCTGTCGTGAGACACTGGTTATTTGTGGTAACTGGATGAATAGTTTGAGCAGAATCAAGGACATTATTCACACCTCAGAGTGTTCCCACAATGCTGGACAAGAACAGGCTACAATGCCTGTGCCAGGCTCACTGGAGCCATGTTTGGCCGCTGCCTGATTTGGATGACTCTGCTCAAAGCAGGACAGCCAAATCCCCTTTTTGCTGATCACAGTAGTCAGATTTTATAGCCCCCACTTAGATTTTTAGCCCCATGAAGGTTTTTTTTCCCTATATAGGGAAGGCTAAATATTTTGTATTGAATTCTTTTTCTTCCCTGAACTCACTATATACTTTTTTTATGCATGTTACAAGAGCAAAATCCATTTGCACGTCCTTATTTTTTGTGCTTAATTAAAACCCTGACACTAAGGACTGGGTAGCAGTTACCCACATTTAGTGTATATGACTTCATCAATATGTCATCCACTTTAGGTAATGGAGGAAAAATAGATTGTTGATAGGATACTCACCATTTTCAGTTTTTTTCTTTAACATGTTATGCTACATTAAGGAAAAACTAACATTGTGTTGAGTTATCAGTATTGGCTAAAGAGAATTTCAAAAATTGTTAAATATTGTATATTTTTCATGTTTTTCTTTTTGTTTAGAAGAAAATCTATAAGTAGAATTGAAGCTATTAATAAAGATGAGAATACAGGGATGCTTCTGTGCAGATTCCCACGGAAGGCTTGTCCAGATGTGGAATGCTGCAGGGAGTGGATCTGCCTTGGATAACTGACAGCTGACAGCCTTTAATGTTCAGTGCTAAACTGAGGCTTGGGTCACAGAAGGCAACAACAGCTGGGCTGTTGGGAGCCAAGTCCTTGCACATGGCATACACTGCTCCCCACAGTTATTGTCAGTACACACACATGCATACACACACACACACACACACACACACACACACACACACAGAATTAGCACTGGAGTATCCAGGAAACACCGTGATGCAAGCAGATGGGACCCAGTTGGTTGTTAGTTAGGGATGCACTTTTTATTACATCTTTTAAAGAATTTTATTCTTCAGTTTAAAACCAGTTCCTAAAATGAGGCAGGACTATACCTATAGGAGGACTGAGCACGTCAACTAGAGGGAACTGTTCCCTCTCAGGGCTGTTGATGGACTTATTCTGGCTGAGTTCCATGTCCTCACTGATGGCTGTTAGCCCTGTGTTGGGCCATCTCATGAGCTTCCTCACCCTTGATTCCTTTTATAGATGGGGTAGTTACTACCTCTCTCACCTACATCGTAGCTTCTCCTGGAAATCAACTTAAGCAGAACACAAAAGAGCAAAGAAAAAGTCCTTGTGATCTATAGCTTCTAGTTCCCTTATTCTAAATCATGCGTGACCTCTTGTCATAAGCCAGATGGAGCTGAACGTGTTACAGGCATCACTTTATGTATAATCCTCAAGAGCGCCTTCCTAGCTGGCCAATATGACCGCTGTTTCTGTTCACACAGGGAGAACCCGGATTATGAGTCTAGTGTACCCTTCCAGAAAGATCCATGTACTTTCCTGTAAACTGCCATCTAAAGGATGGGGTACTTGCCAGAGTAATGTTCATCTGCAGCTGCTGATTGGAGTAAGAAATTAAGGGGTCTGCAGAGAGAGAAGAAAGTGGCAGAGTTGTTGATTGACCAGGGGGAACAGAATTTGTGGCTGTAAGAAAAGTTGCAGTTTTCTCCTTCAGACGTGATTTGTGATGTGAATCCGTATTTATAAACCTCATCTAATATTTTATATGCAAATAATCCTTAAAAGCACCCAACTAATTAGTTACTGGGACTTTGAGTTCCTAGGCATACATTTAGAACTAATGATCTTGATAATCATTGTATAATTTAGATGAAGCATAAATGAGAGAATGGCTGGGATTTCAAAACTTTGTCAGACAGAACAAAAATGGTTCCACTTGAGGTGGGGGGTGGCAGAGGTGAGAGGTTTGGAAGGAGGAGATGTGGGTGTGCAAAATGCCTTCAGAAAACACTGTACATAGCTTCCCAGCCTGCCTTCTTTCTTGCCGTGATGTCAAATGCATCTTTATTCTGTCTGTGGTACGTGGACTGCCTGACTTGAACAGCAAATAGACTAGTCACAGACCCTGGGGGCTGTCAGCATCTAGCAGCGTGTTTGTCCCTGGTTCTGGTAAAAAGACAGGTAATGGCTCCCAGAGTTTTCATGGCATTTTTTAACCCAGAGCTTTATGGAGACTCCCATGATGAGGAGATCTTCTGCAGTTCAAAATGACCCAGAGCCCTTTCCATCTCTGCAAAGCTCCAGGGTTGGACTTACCATTGTTATCATCTCCTATGAACCTCTCTGGGTGAACCCTGGGAATATAAACTTACCCACGTGAATGTGGGAATTTTCAATTTGATAGGAAACCAGGTTCTTTCTAAGTCTACAGTGCAATTTGAGGTTAAGAAATCACATTTACAAAGAAGAAACAGAGTGATGTCTTCTGCAGAGTCAGTTCTTATGTTTCAGATATCATGGACTATTGAGGATTCTGTTTTTCTGCTTCCTTTGGTAGGCATTTTCATTTGCCATCATAGTCTCATTGCCTCTAACAAAGTAGCAAAGCAGAAAGAAAAGTTAAAAATGGAGTTTGCATTTTGCTCCTGAGAGGTTTCTGGAGGGCAGGGAGGTTCCCTCTATGGCCTTCTTCACATTTCTTCCAGCAACCCTTCCCACACATGTCTAGATGGTGCTTTGTGCAGATGCTTGAGTGCACATGGCAATTCATTGTGCGTCCAGAGTCAGATGGGAGTGGGGATCCAGCTTTGCTTTGCTAAGAGTGGTGCTGATGCTCCCTGGAAGCTGCAGCTTTGCCTGTGGCTTGGTGTCAGTTGTGGTATTTTTCACACACAGAAGGGGACAGACACTTAATCTGTAACCTGCCATCTACTGACTGATGGCCTGGCAGCTCAAGTCCTGCATCATTGATTCATTGGGCTCCTCAGTCTCAGAGGCCCAGGCTTAGGACTGTTTCTAATTCCTTGGTCCTCATGTTTCTGGTTATCAACTCACAGAAGCCTTTGTTTGATTGATGGGCCAGCTGGGCTACTCATATACATCTAGAGGGTGGGTGATTGACAGGGGAGGCACAGAGGAATACTATCCTCTGCCTTGCCAGGAAAAAAATAAACAACTGTGAACCTCCAGGATCAAAGTTACCAGCAGAATAAAGACAATTCAATTGTAAGGATTCAATTGTGGCAAAGTAGGTAATAAGACTACAGAGAGGGGGTTCTGCACCCAGGCCCAGTACCGTGATGAGCCTGGAACACATGGACAGACACTCTGCTGCTAGTGAGAGAGTGAAGTATGCTTGCTGTGGGTGACAGAAGTACCACATTCTTCCAGATCAGTATTCCCCAAATTTTGGGGACCCTGATCCTTTTTATTCTTTTACCCACAAAATAAGTCCCAAGATGAGTCATGTTGCACAATGCTCACTATATTGGAACTTCAAACTGAGAAGTGTAAAAAAAAATATTTTAAACAATACAGTGATCATGTTAACAATTATTTTTATTATCAAAATACATTATAAAATAGCAAGTAGGAGATGGGCCACATTTTTACTTCACTTCCAGTCTCTCTGGACTCTGATTTAATGGGAGATGGTTGCATCTCACATCTGCTTCTATATCTAATCTGTTGAAAAACTCCATTTTTTTTTTTTTTTTTTTTTTTGCAAGGGGGAATGAGAATGAGCAAGTCGAACAGTATCCCAGTATTATTGGGAAAATGTGGCTGTGATTTCCTACACCTTTTGTGATAAGTTCAGGGAGCCTCAGTTTCCAGTCCATACTGAGCACTACCGCTTCCCAGAATGCCAACTCTTCCCCTCCACCTGCCTGTCTTTTGGTGTAACATGTGGCTTTTTTTGTATAGTGTGACATTTCTACACCAGCAAATGTGGGTATGTATGGTGAGCTAAGCACAAAATTTTATGGCTTTTGACATGTGCATACTGTGGCTGACTTTTCAATACACCCAGACACAGAGTAGAAGATGTGTCAAAGGCTTTGTTAGGCAGTTCAACTAAGCCCTTGTGCATGGACCAGAAAACAAGATAATCCAGAATGTGAGACAGTCTCCTCTCCACACTTTGAGCATGTGACCTCAACTCATAAGTGATCTAACTTTGCCAAGACAGCACATGCATTTTTTTTCTCTTCCCAATTACACGGTGCTTTACAATAGAGAAATAACTACTGCAAGCTCTCTCACTTGTGGGACTCATAAGCAGCTGAGATGTGGGTTAGCCAGCCAACCCACACAACCTTTAACTCAGCTCATGTGCTATTTCCTGGGTGCAGAACCATCTCAGTTCACTGGAACTTTTCCCCAAGCCCCACACTGCTTCAGAATGTGGCTGAGCTGATAGAGCATGGCCATGAAGGGGGAGCAGTGGGTTGTTAAGGGTGGGCCTTCTGGGCAGCACCAGGCTTTGCTTGCAGGAGAGAATGACGGTGGATACAGGCAGTCAGTCAGTAGCTAATATGCAGATCAAAGAAAAGTGCTTCACAAAAGCAAACAGCAACCAAACCATATTTGGGTATTCTAGCAGAGATATGGTTTTTAATGTGGCTCAGGAAAAAAAAAAAAAAAAAAAAAAAGAACTTTTTTTTCTCTGTCCATGGGAAACTGATTTGCGTTGGTGCTCTGGCTTCTTTGAAACCACAGCAGGTGGGGGGACTTTGACTCTATGCTTGGGGCTTTACAGGGGGCAGAGCTGGAGACTGGCAGTATGCAGGGGTGAGGCAATGAGGGGAAGGGGTACAAAGCAGAGACCATGTGCCTGCAAGAAAGAACCAGCCTATATGGCCACATCTTGGAGAAATGCCATGGATGTGGTGCACCTTATTTTGGGAGAAAGTGAAAAGAACAGCTTAGTGCTGTCTGTAGTAACTCATGCAATCATGAGTTGGGTTGGAAGTAGGAGGAGTATTTTTATTTTCAATTTTTTGGTTGTTGGTTTTTTTGAGTCAGGATCTTCTTGTGTAGTCCAAGCTGGCCTCAGACTGATAATCTTTCCGCCTCAGGCTTCCAAGTACTTGGGATTGCAAATATGTGCCACCAGGTTTGGCTTTATTGGAAAATAAATGCATATTTATTTAAAAAAAAAAAAACAACCACATAGTTACAAGGAAGTCCAAGTTCTGAGGAATAGCGTTTCTCCACCAGCACTGAACTGACTAATTACTTGAGTCTGCTGCCTCACTTCCTGCTGAAGGAGGTGCTGTTATCATGGCTGGAGCAGCAAGAGGATGTGAGTCACTCAGCATCAGGTGGCTCATAGTCACCACAGGCAGCACTGACCCCAGGCAGGCTGTCTACAGTCTCTGTCCTTCACCAGTGTGATAAGGGCCCTGGGGGAGGATCTTACCCCAGGGAGCAATGCAATGCTTTGTCTGAAGATGACACAATCAGATGTTATTCTTTGTAGACAAGATAAAAGATCTGATGTCTTATCATCAGTATTTGGAGAGACTAAGTGACGGATGCCCCAGTGGGTACATCCTTATCATTGATCTGAAAAAATATCCAGCCAAGAATAGATGCTTGCAGTGGGGGAGATAAGATATGAAACTTAAGAGTTAAACTTAAGAGTTTTTTGTGGCACTACGGAGAAGGTGTCAGGAGGGCCTAGATATTCAGAATTTTTGAAGAGTATTGAAAAGGGGCATATAGGAAGTGATTCAGAAGAGCTACCAGGTGAACTAGAATTTCCCCAAGTTCAATGGAGGATCTTCTGCCAGGTGTGGAGGGTATATTCTCCACCTGCATCCAAGAGCATATGGTGAGTAGATGGCATTTACTTTCTGAGAGGCTGAATATCTAAATACAGGAACACAAAATGGGAGCCAGTGGGAACTGTAGAGAGCCCTGAGTTCAGATTCCAGTTCTGGCCCTTACATGGTGTCATGAATGAGCATGGCCCTCATATTTGCCTGCTTAGTTACTAAGGAGTGGAACTGTTGAGAACTGTTATTAGGAGGTGTGACCTTGTTGAAAGGCAGGATGTAGCTAGGGCTGGGTGGGCTTTGAGGTTTCAAAAGCCCACTCCAGGCCTAGTGTCTTTCTTTCTCAGCTGCAGATCAGAATGTAAACCGCTCAGCTACTGTTCAAACATCATGCCTATCTAGACATGACGATCCTGAACTAACTCTAGGAGACTGTAACCAAGTCCAGTTGCTTTGTTCATGGTGTTCCTTCACAGCAATAGACCAGTGAGTAATTGTGCCAGTGTTCCATCCTCCAAGTTTTCACTGGATGGTGGTCAGATTAACTATGAAATTGCATGTAAATGAACATCTCATCTCTGTAAACCTCCAATGAATGCAAGTCATTGTTAGCATCGTGCTATCTGGAGTTAGTAAGGTGGTATAGTTGCCACCACTGTGCTGAGGGCTGTACCTCTATCGTGGCCTGCCCTTGAGCTATTTCTGATCACTGTGGGATACTAGGTTTAGGGTTCATGGAGGTGGGGGTGGGGCTGATGTGGTGCCAAATCTCCTTGGTTAGGCTTCTCATTTTGAGCCTTCTAGAACAAGCCTGAAATCCTTCACGTGTTCTTGGGTACCCAGCTGCTCCTGGCCCAGCTCATTTATTGGTTTTCTTAGTCCCTGGACCCTGTGGGATTGTATGATAGCTATGTTCAATTTTCTTTGTGTGTGTGTGTGTGTGTGTGTGTGTGTGTGTGCACACATTGGTTTTATTGAAACAAAACAACTGGTAGTACACTTCAAAAAAAAATAAAATAAACCAAACAGAAAGAGTTACTGAGTAAGACCTAGGCCTGTGGCTGTGAAGAGCAGTGATTGTCCACACCATGAGCACCGAGTGAGTGTTATACCCGCATGTAAGAATTTCCACACTTGCCACCAGGGATGCTGGACTTGCTGTCAAGAGTGAAGATTTTATTGTTATATACAGGGAACCCGGGTCAATCACCTAGCTCTGGAGCAGCAGAAGGGCTAAGAGCTGTTGCCCGGATGGGCAGGGGCCTTTAAAGAAAAACCTACGTAATCAAGATGTGATACGCCTTGATGTTCCAGGACTGGGCAATGGGGTAAGGTGCAGCAGCCATCCGAGTTTTCTGGCACAGATCCAACCTTTGAGTCCATTGGCTGCTGTGGAAGTTCACTCACAGACCTGGGCCCTGCCCCCAGAATGAATCCAGGTCCTTATATGAGGAACTCAGAGATTTTGCTGTTCAGCCTTCACCACAAATGCTGCTGCAGCATCCAGTGGTTTTTCCCAAGGGAGAAGTCATCCAGTAGCTGACCGCACACCCTTCCTTGTGTTCCCAGCGTGCAGGCTTGGCAGACTGATGTCAATTTCACAGTGGCATAGAGGAGGAGCAAGGTAGGTAAGAAGTGGAAGTCTGACCGAAGCAACAAGAGTCCCATGAGTATTCACTAGAAGCTTTTAAAATTGCCATCAGGGTCTAAGCTAGGGTCCAAATCCAAGAACAGAAGTGGGCAGGATTCAGCCATGATTCCTGCAGAAAACTCTCATGAATCAGGAGCCTGCCAGCTTGGCTGTTCAGATCATCACACTGCCCAGAACTTTCTCAGCAGCTATGGAAAGCGATGCTCAGCCTCCAACACTAGTGTTTTTCTGGACATGGGGAGTTTTGAGAGTTTTTTCCTATCCCCCTGACTGCTCTATGCTGTGGTGAGTCAGCATCTCCCCCACCTCCTCCATCCTGATGCGGCTAACAGTTTTTAAGGGTTGTTGTGCCCAGGCTACATACAATATTGCCACTCACCATAGATCTTGACCTTTTGTTAGCTGCCATGTGGGTGCTGGGAATCGAACCCGGGTCCTCTGGAAGAGCAGACGGTGCTCTTAACCACTGAGCCATCTCTCCAGCCCCAACTTTAAACTTCTTAACAATCCTAGGGAGTGGATGTTTTTATCCCCATTTGCAGATGGAGAAACCAAGGCATAGAGGGCTTACACCGATTATGTAGCTAGTGTAGCAGAGTGGAGATTGTGGAATGGGCTATCACTACACTGTGTATGTGGAGGGAGAAGCTTAGGTATGACCTGTTCAGCACTTCTGCATTCCAGCATCAAGCTGCAGCAGGGCCATGTACCCTTGGCTGCACACTGACATCTCCTGGGCAGCTTTATGGCTTGAGTCTGGGTCCCACCTGGACCATCTGCTTATCATTGCTAGCACAGCCTGGGCATGTGCTAGGGCAGATTGGCCAGGTCCTCTATAAAGGACATATAATACATTAATCCCTATTTTTGGCTTCAGGGACTATGTGGTCTCTGCTGAAACGATTCTTCACTTCTGCCTTGGTAGAGAGAAAGCAGGTCATGTTCCAGCAAAAACTTTTACAAAACCTTGTGTCTGGCAAACTTTGATCTGAGCCATAGTTTGACAAAACAGGTAGAGTCAGGCTGCTCTTTGGTGTTTGGACCCTATCACCAAGAGGTGAGGATGCGCCTTGCTGAAATCTGATGTCCTTGGTGTCCTAGGAGAACCCTAGGTACCTCCAAGTTCATCATCCCCTTGCAGCAGGTTCAGGGTTGGTCAGTTCTGTGCCTTTATTTTGTTTTGGGTGGTGTCTGTGGGGTTGAGGATCCTGGCTTCCTGCTGGGTTGGAAATCCTGCATGAGCTGCCACCTGTTTGGCTGGTGTCCTTTCTGTCCTGCCAGCCCCTCCCCCCAGCCTTGGCTACTAGCCAAGTCCTCGGTAAGTAGGATTAGCTGGACCACAAGGCTGTCATGTGTTTGATAAGGCCCATGCCCCCCCCCCCAGGAGTGTTCTTGCTTTCCTATTCTGGCTGCCCTCCCAGCTTAGATCCTTCTGGAGTCAGTCTTACCGGGGGAGGGGGGGGGGAGGTGTTCCTGCTCTGCTCAAGGATCCCCCTGCTCCTTTAAGCTGAACTTCCCTGCCTGCCTCAGCCTTCTATCTTGAGTGCTAATATTTTCACCCAGGGGGAGATTCCATATTTCTGTTTTCTTCTATGGAATATTAATATAGTATTCCTGAAATTGCGGGCTGGGATTATTTATAAAGTCAAAAGGACACCTTGGCAATAACCGTGCTGAATTGTTTCTGGTGCCTGAAGTTAGGCTTCAGCTCCCCAAAAATATAGAAATCTAAGTGTGTGTTCTGTGATTATCCTCTCTTACATGTCAGCTTTCTTTAATGGTGGACATAGGGACCTCACAAGAAATTCCAAGATGAAAGCAGACTGTGAGCACAGAGGGCACTTAGAGTTCCGGTTCCTGTGCACAGCAGTCTTTGTAGGTTATTCTTATGATAGTGGAATGAATGCGGCCAACAAATGTGTGTTGAGACTCTTGTTGGCAGGAGACTTGGCTTTGCTTCACCAGAGAGGGACAGAGTATGGACAAATATCTACCACACAGTGCCAGTGATGCTGGAATAGAGGCAGGAATGATGCCCAGAGCATGGGACGGATTGCAAAGGAAAACTGAGGTTTGGGAGAAGCTTCTTATAGAACAAGAGTGTTGAACCTGATTGGTTGGTGCTCCCCAGCTTGAAATCAGAAGGGGGGTTACCTCTCAGAGGAGGTAACAGCCTGCCAAAGGCAGGATGAGGGTGTAGCCATGCTTGTGAAGTATGAGGCTCTGGTGTAGAGAAGTGGAGTCCAGAGAGAAGCTGAGGGGTTTCCCTTGTTTCTGAGCCACAGAGGCCTGTGGGGGTGGAGGAGAGGGAGCCAGCCTGCTCTCTGCAGCTGGGAGATGATGATGATGATCTGATGGCAGTGGTGACCCAATCAGGTTGCAAGTCACCATATTGGGAATGTTAGATCCAAAGAGGCCCCAACTAAGGGGGTAGAAGCTGGAATGGAGGGAAACGGGAGTGTGATCGTACCTAGGGGACAGAATTTGTGGGGTAAAGAAGGTAAGGAGTTCTTTACAACGGTTGATGGGGAAATAAAATGCCTTTTACGAGTATCTGAGTTTAGGAGTGTGAGCAATGTGCAGATGGAATGACTTAGGCTGGAGGTAACATGAAAGAGGAAATCCAAAGTGGTGGCTGGGCTGAAGGAAGTACAGGTGGTGGGTGGTTCAATCCATGTAAGAGAATGAGTTAATAGAGGGATGGGCATGAGGTATCTGAGAAGGCCGAGGGAGGGAGGGAGGGAGGGAGGAAGGGAGGGAGGGAGGGAGGGAAAGTAAAACAGAAACACAGGGAACAACAGCATTTAAGGTCAGGGAATGGACGGGACAGCAGAGCAGACAGCCTTCCTGGTGGATTCGGCATGTGCATGTGTGGTATACTTATTCCCACATGACTAAAAACGATACCGTCTATGAGCCACAGTATGATTTAAGTGACTCTTGCTATTGCTCTTACCACTCAAGACACTATTTCATAGGTTCCCCAACTAATTTATTTAATGAACATTCTCCTTGGTGCAGGTACATCCTCCAGGTATAGGTCTGGCCCTCTGCTCTGTCACCCATAGCTTAGCAGTGAAAACATTCAGCAATCAGCCTGGCAACATGGGTGTTCATGACAAGAGCCTTTGACTGTGAGTTGGGTGACTGTAAGTCACTGCCCAGCCTTGGCTTCCACCTTGTCATTAAAAAGGAAAAGAGAGGGGCACATACATCGCAACCATAGGCAAGCATTCCTAGGGTTTATGGTGGGGAAATATGGATACACTAATTGAATGCTTAACACTGACAACCTCGTGTACTTTTGAGAACTGTATTTTGAATAAGCATTATATGAGTACACTTCAAAGTTCAGAATTCATGCAGAGCTTTGACACCTAGCATGCAGTCCTCACCCCCAATACTGTCTTCTCTATGCCCTTACATTCCTGCCATACTGAAAATGATACTGCTTCTGTGCATTTCTTTTTGCCTCTGTATTCCCCTCCATTTAAAAAAAAATGCTAAGGTACCATTAGTTATCCTATACCTTGCTATTTGCCTGAAAAAGTGTATCCATTGAAGAGTATGAATTTTTCTTGGGCAAGCCCTATTTATTTAGTTTGTTTTCAGCTGTCTGCTCTTATTATACACAAGGCTGTGCCTTTTCTTACACATGTAGGGGGTCTCTAGGATAAACCTCTCTATTGAGTAGCCATATTAAAGGGATTGCATATGCTTGTAAATTTTAATGATTGTGGCCAAAGGTGTCTCCATAGTGATTTTCCAAGTTATGCCCCAGTTGGCAGGTTCACCCATGCTTTGAGGCTCATGGGAACATGTGTTTAAGGCACCTGTGTGGCTGACAAGAGATCTGTGTCTAAGGGTTTTTTTTTTTTTTTCATCCTTCCCATAAACAGCTGCTGTTCTGTCTTTCTCCACACTGTGAGAAGTGATAATTCTTTTCCAGGAAAAAAAAACCCAGATGACTTTATGCAACATGTACCTACAAGAAATGTATGCTAGTTGGTTGCATAGACAAGTGAGAGGCCTTTAGGTCTTAAAATCCTTTAAAGCACACATGCTGACAGCGTGACCTTGTCCTTGGCATCCTGTTGTGTTGTGTCTGAGGACATGGAGCAGCAGAGGCATCAGCAGCAGGCAGTGCTGCCTCAAGCCCTGAGGGTGGAGGGTGGTGGGGAGGCCCAGGACTGCCAGCTTCCTCCAGAAACAATGCAGAGATGCTGATGAGGCCATGACATGACATAACAGGTCAGCATGGGAATGCTAACCTCACTTGGTTTCCCACTAGCTGTAAAGATGTAACTGATTGTGCGTGTGAGCTTATTAGTGCATACGAACAGTCTGCTGCGGACTTTGTTCCTTGATGTTCCTGTTCCTGTTTTGAAAACTCCTTCACCCTAGAATTTAGCACAGAAGCTAAGTAAATGGATGCACAGTGTTCCTCTTACTGAGATGGTGCCTCAATTATTCCCAACAGGTTTCTCCTGAGACACCTCAAGTCAACTCAAAAAAACGTCTACTGTGTACCTATTACATGCAGGGCAAAGTGCTGAAATGTGTGACATTTTAAAATACTGCAGAGGTCTGCCACCACATTGGCTATTGTCATTCACTTTGGCAGGCTGCACTGGCTTGCCTTTTCCTCTACTGGCTGGCCATTCATTATATTCTATGTCTGCAAACTGGATTGCAACCCTGGGGATGAATCACTTTGCATGATAGAAGAATCTTTAAAAATTGTGTTTAATAATGAATTGTTTAAAAATGAGTAATGTTTGGATATAGTGGGGAGTTTCCCTATTAAGAGGGCGCTAAACTGTTTAGAAATAGTAAAAAAAAAAAAAAAAAAAAAATACTGTTTTCAGATTTTTCTACTTAGTAAAGAACTTTAGAAAACCAGCTCAAAATTTGACAACGTTAGGAATCTGAAACAATGACATGCATAACCTTAGAAAATACTTTTGAGAACTCATGAGTGGTAAGGACTAGTGGGAAAACCCCACAACATGAGGAACAGGGTGGATGCCCGCTGTCGGAAGGAACAATGTGGTCTCAGCTTGATGATGGTGGCTGATGATGCAAAATGCCTCAGAGCAGAAGTCTGAGGTGATTGACAGAGACAATCAGAAGAAATGGCTGCATAGAGCAGGGAGGGATGACTGTGGGTGGGAGACACCTGAAGTGGCGGATGAGAGGAAAGCCAAGTGGTCCAAATGACCACAGAGGATAGGTGGCCAGTGGACAGGAAACAAGCCACCTCTCCATGCCTGAACCATTTTCCCTGCCCATGTCTAGAGCACATTGGCCTGGGGATGAGCCAACACCATGGAATCCAGTCATTTCTTCTGGTGCCATGATTGCCTGCTCCCAAGGCTCACTGGTACCATGGGTGCCTGCTCACAAGGCTCACTGCTCTCCTTGGCAGCTTACACGATCCTGCTGCTACAGTTGCCAATGTTTTGTGTATTATCTTGTATAAACTTGTAGCTTCCCTTTGAGGAGCCATCATTCCTAATGGATAGTCAAGGTAACTAAGTGTGAGAGAGCAAGAATGGGGAGAGAGAGAGAGAGAGAGAGAGAAACAGCTTTGGGTAGCAATGGGTTATAAGTAGAAATCTATGATGCTCTATTTCTGCCCCTGTGTACCTACCTTATAGAATCTACTCTCACTCGGTGTGGAAAGGATTATAAGGAAGGTGCGTATTCACTCTCCTGGCTAGATTATGTTACAGCAAGAAGGAAGTTTTTTGTTTTTGTTTTTGTTTTTTCTTTAAGTATTACAAGTATCAATTGATTTCTCAGTCAAAAGGGAAACTATCTTGGCACACCAAATCAGGTGTGTCCTTAAAAGAGGGTATAGGCCTCCCCTTAAAGAGAAACTTAAAGTGAGATATTTTTGTGTTCTATTCTTTTGAAAAAATAATCATATTGAGATCATCTATCGGGGGTGGGGGGGTCATGTGGCAAGGGCTTGAACGTGACCTTTGGGAGCTAAGAGTGAACTCTGGCCAATAACAAAGAAATGAGGACATTGGTCAACAGCCATGGGAAATGAACTCTGCCAGCAGCCATGTGATTTTTGGACGAGAAATCTGAACTCCATTGTGAGAATTACAATACGGTTACAACTTGATTTCAGCTCATGAGACCAGGGTAGATTCCCAGCTCACCCCTACCTGTACTCTGGGCTTAGAGAGACTATGAATTGGAGCATGAGTGCTGATTTAAGCTATCATGTTTGTATTGACTTATTATATGGCAGTAGAAAGTAAATATACACCGAAAAGAGCCCCCAGGACTCTGGCTGCAATGATAACCCAGTTAACCCCAGAACTCATCCTGGAACATCAGGGTCAAATGGGAACCATCCCATCCAGTGTCTGCATTTAACCCTTCCTTTGGGGAAGAATACCTTTGTGTGGACAGGGTGGAGAACTGCTCTAATGAGAAGTAGAGAGGTACAAGGTGGGTGAGTCTGTCTCCACACCTTCTAGTTAGGAAGCACAATATCTTCTCACAACTTTTCCACAACATCTTCCGCAGGATGAGCACCTCAGTGTGCTCTATGGTGTCCCCTTAGTTGACCAACATGTCTGTTTTTACTCCCTTCCAGAGAGGAAATGATTTTGACATTCCTTACAAGCACCTTCCCTGGAGAAGTACCCCCATATGCTTTCTGATTCCTCCCTATAGCTGACCAATATTTGCTCCCATTTCCTTTTTCTTTTTGTCGTTCAGACTTACTTCCACAGAACAATATAAAGACCATATTGATAAGAATGAACCTGGAGATACCTAAAAGACTGAGGCAGAGCTTGTATTTTTTCTAGATGGAAGTCTGTCCAGGATGGTTTGAGAAGTAGATTTAGACTCTAGTATAAAAATCAAGATAAGATACAAGAGGGAGTATGGAGGCCCCAGAAATAAGGTGTACATGCATAGGGAAGGTGACGGAGATTAAGGAGACTTCTCAGATTCTGTGATGACACCCATCTGTCTGTCTTCTTACCAGTTTTTAATCAGGAGGACCCCATGATTAGTAGAGGAATCAAAAAGTAAAACCTGCCTTGAAAAGTGGAGGAATTGTTCTTGACACACCTGGGACATCTGCTCACCGGGACCTAGCTATAGGAGAGTTTCCAGATCCATCCCAAAGAGGAGATTAGACAATTTCTCAGTGCATGGAGAGATAGCAAAGCCTTTGACAGTGCGCTAATGGAGACACTCTGTAAGTATTCTTGGCACTCCACATGATGAAGCCAACATGGCTCCCGGCAGGATGCACCTCATACGGAGGCACACCCCTGTGGCTGCGTAAACCCATACACACCCCTTCTTTTAAAAAGAGACACCATGTTATGGTTTCTCCTCCTCTCGTTTCTCTGCTTCTGTACCCGCCTGGGAACTCTCTTAAATAAACCCTCGTGTGGCCTTGGTAGTGTGAGTATGTGTGTCTTTTCTCATGTGCAAAACCAACACACTCCATGGTGGCATATCAAAACTCTCCTGATTACTTCATTTCTTTTTTTTTTCATAGCTGCTTCCTTCTTCACATTTATTATATCAAAGTTAAAATCACACTGGACTTCTAAGATCCTTGCTTTACCATATTTGCTACCTTGCCATTGCAGTGGTAAAACACCATGACCAAAACAACCTATAAAAAGTTCCTTCTGGCTTACAGTGCCAGTGTGGTAGAGTCCATAATGGCAGAGACAAAAAGATGGGGGGCGTGGCTGTGTAAGTAGGAAGTGGCATTCTCACATCATGATCCATGAAGCAGAGGAGCAAGCTGGGAAAGTTGCCTAGCTCTCAAAACTGCCCCAGTGATATAGGTCCTTCTGCACTTGTGTACTCCCTAGACCTTCCAAGCAATGCCACCAACTGGGGACAAAAATGTTCCAATGCTCAAGATATGGGGGAAACGTTTATTATTTCAACCATTATCTTAAGACTAGGCTTCTTTCAGATGGCAGAGGAAGCACTTTAGCTGCTGTGCAGTTTGATCTGACAGTGCAGAGTCCATTTGCTGCTGTCATCACTGAGTATTAATTCTCAGTCTCCCATAACTGTCACTTCTATTAGGACAGGCCATCCTTTTCTTCTGGACTTTGAGATCATTTGTTCCTGGTGGAGCATCCTCTATGCTCTGCTCTGAGGTGTGGTGACAGTCCAAACGAGCGAGCCTTGGGAGAGCAGGGAAGAACTTGTGAGGAGGTAAACATGGTTTGAACTTGGGAGCTAGATTACTTGGCTCTGGATTTTTCTGCCTTATTTTGAAGGATCTTTCTTGGAAAAGTTTGGTTCAGTGCCCCATTTTCTCACCTGTAAGATGAGACTCAGTATATACCTTCTCATGGAAGTGTAGGGTGAGTCATGTGGAGTGCAGCCAGCAGGTTGTAACACTGGGTGTATGTCACTCAAGTGCCAGTCTTCATTTGGATCACATGGCAAGCGATTCTAAAGAAGAGAATCACCTACTTCATTTCTCTCAGTCCAAAGAGCAATAAATTTTCTTTTGCATTGGGTAGTTTAGGTTGTGGATTTTGTAAATTAACAAAAAGATTCCAATTGTCCTAGTTTGCTTTCTGTAGCGATAAAAATCAGCTAGGGGAGAAAAGGGTTTATTTAATCTTACAGCTTTATTCTTACAATAGTTCATCATCCTGGGAATTCACGGCAGGAACTTAAGGCAGGAAACTGGAGGCACAGACCGAAGCAGAGGCCATAGAGGAATGTTACTACTTGTTTGCTCGACATGCTCATCTTACTTTCTTATACAACAAAAACAAACAAACAAACAAACAAAACTAACCCTCACATCCATTTCCTAGAGTCCTTGGCATCTAATCCATCTCAAATATTAAGGTGGAATGACTCAGTTGTTGTAAAATGATGGGCATGACCTTACAGCAGACTTATTTCCTGGTTATATTTGTTAGAAATTTACTCTTTGGCATTTTTTTAAAGTCACATATAAGAACCACTGTAGGCGGAGTTTTCCTGTGCTAGAAGCCTCTCCAAATAACTGGCAGCTACTTCCCAATAACTGACTTGGAGACTTAATATAAATTATAAATGCTTGGCCAATAGCTCAGGCTTGTTAGTAGTTAACTCTTACACTTAAATTAACTCATATTTCTTATCTATGCTTTGCTACAAGGCTTATGGCTTGTTACCCCAATTTCTACACATCTTTTGTGGCTTGCTGGCATCTCTTTCAACTCTTCCCTCCCAGTATTCTCAGGTTAGCTGTCCTGCCTCTACTTTTTGCCTGGCTAATGCTAGTCAGAGTTTTATTAAATGAATTTGAGTGACAAATCTTTACAGTGTACAAAGGGAGTATTCCACAGCAAACTGCCAAGCATTGTAACTGGATTTTTATAGCAAACATATACTGTAAGTCATTTATCTCCAACCCATGGGGTATTTACAAAAATAATGACTTTAAAACTCAATATAAAATAGGAACACATACAAATTAAATGCAAATTATCACTCAGTGATATACAGTAAAGGAAATACAGTTGTATGGTGTTGTGGGTAGAATGCAGAGCAAGCCAGAGGCCTTGGGTACCATGCTATGGTAGGGAAAGTGTTTGTGGGCTAGAGCCCACAGGGATAATGTACATGTCCCTGATTCCCTGATCTCTAGACTAGGCAGAATGATAGCTGAGCTTTCCTTGTTATTGAGTTTGGTGTCTATAAAAATTTCTTGAACACATGTAATATGTTCTATGACGGAAATGGTTAGGGGAAAATCAGAAGAATGTAAATCTTGGCTTGCCACACCTGCATTTTGTGGTGATCTTAAAATTTATCTCTTGTCGCTCAAGGTTACACCCTCTAATCTCTTTCCATAAAGATTTTGTCATTGTCTTTTTTCCTCACATATTTCTCTGTCTTAAAACCTCACATGGTGATCTCTCTGCACCTTTTCCACCTTACACAGAGAGCCTGGTTTTTGGAGCCTTGACCATTAGCAGAGGCTCCAGTGGGATTTACTTATCTGACAGTATCCATAGAGAAACAATAGGTTAGGGAAGTGAGCCGGTGACACATAGTAAACTGCAAAAAATAGCCACATAGAAATGACAAGAACTGACCCAGGGAGCTGGGAGGAAGCCACAGTCATATGATTCTTATTGCTTTTAGCACAGAAAACCAGGCCGAGCATGGAGGGGGCACTCCGTGGGTTTGCTGAGGGAAGGAAGGAGGGAGGGAGGGAGGAAGGAACGGAAGATGTAAGAGATGAATAGGTAAGAATGAGCATTTGGTTGTGTGTGGACACACTTTATCCTGCCAACTATGCTAGCCCTTGGAGGATAGCGGAAGAAAATGATGAAAGAAAATAGGGAAGCCATGTGCCAGCCCAGAATGCATGAGCAAGGCTCAGGCAAAAGCACCTGGAAGGCTGAAAGACAGCTGGTATAGCCAGCAGCCCATTGTGGCTAATCCGAAACAGAGCCTTTGTTTTTGAAATTCCTGGTCCTTTCTCTCTCTCTCTCTTTTTCATCCACAGTAAGTTCTCATTTCATGCCTTGCTATTTGGCTTTTAGGTTGGACTTAATTAAAAAAGCTGTAGCATCTCTGAGTCCAATTTCCTCTTTTCACATAGCATCTGTCCCTGACAGCTTGTATGAGGCCTGGCCACTTGTTGAGGCCTAGGCTAGAGGAGGAAATGATAGGGGAGAGGCAAGGTGGACATAAGCCTCTTGTTGGAAGTGATGCTCTCCGGTTCTGCCTGGGCCAGTCACGTGGTTAGAGGCTTCTCTGTTTAAGCAAGGCAACAGATGTCTCCAAGAGGGGTGCTGGCAGAGTCACAGAGGCCAGCGGGGCTGCAGGCTGGCAAGAGTGTGTCAGCAGGAGAGAGCTCACTGAAGCCTTCGCCCTCTGCTCGGCATGGAAAATGGGCCAAAATTAAATAAGGGCAAATTCTACAATTGAACAGCGTGAAGGCGGAGAGCTGTTTGGAGTACTGGAGTCAAGCAAACAGGCTTCATAGATGGCGTAAAAGATGAAAGCCAATCCACGCTGGGTCTTGCCTACAGATTCAGCTGTGTTTTACTTTGCAAAACTCTGTATGTTTTTACCTGGTGTCTTGGTTCTCAGTTTCTCAGTGTTAGCAAAACAAAAACAAAAACAGAAAAACTGAGTATGAGGATTTCCCTCAGTCACAGTCAAGGCTATTGGTAAATTCAAACACCTTGTTCCTGGTTGTAATTGAGTTTGTAATGAGACAGTTCTTGGGGGGAGCATACTTAATTTACCTCACATTGTCAATATTTTTGTCTTACTGTCAAGTACCTTGCTTGAGGTTGAAGGTATTATTAGTTAGTTCTTTGGGGATTTGGTACATGAAAAGAATCTTTGTAGATGCTTTGTCCCTCTGCTGGGTTTTGTTCCTGGGATGACCTGGACATTTTTAAGAGTTATTTTATGCCCAAAGCCCTTTTGACCAAATAGATGTTGGATTTGGGTTCTTTTTCTGGGGCTTTCAACTGATCCCCTGGGGGTTCCTTTCTCTGAGTCACCAGAGATGTTCTGGCCACATCTAGGAACAAGGCACTCCTGCTGCTTTTGTGCATAGGAGAACAACCTCAGAGTTCATTCCAGGGGTGATCTCTGGGATCTGAAGTCCTGCTGCATGCAGATTCATGCATTTCCACTTGCTGTGTGAGATGACAAAGAGCCATCCACTGAAAAGACTGTCACAGATCCATGGAAGAAGGCCATCTCTGGGCACGTTGTGGCTTAAACTCAATACAACCACATGTCTAGAAAGCCAGCAAGGTCAAAAGCACTAAGGGTGCATTTGGCCAGATGGTCTTATTGGAAATTTGTTTGCCCCCATAAACCATGTTTAGCAAATTTTACTGACAGTTTTCCCAGTAAGAGAGAGTTAAGATGTATTTGTGGACAAATTAAAACAAAGAGTGATGAGGAAAATGACAAGCTATCAGACCAAAAAAAAATCTGCATTTAGAAGAATTCTTTACATAGGAATACTTGAATTAAAAATGTACTTTATTTTTATTAAAATATGGACAGATTGTTCATATTAATTTGATTTCTAAGTCTATTATAACTATCTCTTTATGTCTACATTTGACACTTTGTAAATATAACTTTAACTTATTTTTGAAGGTAGATATAATTGTATCACTTCCCCCTTTCTGTTCCTCCTTCTGTCCCTCCCCGTGTCTTTCGCCCATGTCTCCCTCTTAAAGTCTTGACTAGCTTTTCTTTAAATTGTTATTGCTACATACACATGGGGAAATATATAAATGCAACTTGCAGAGTAATTTAATGTTGCTTGTAAGTTTAAGATTTCAGAGTTAACCACTCGGCATTGGATAACCTGCTAGAGGCTTACCCTTGGGGAAGACCCTTCCAGCTCTCAGCATTCCCTACTTGCCTGACTCGGGGTGGGCCTATGAGATTTCCCTCTTCCATGTTAACATGTATGTTGCTGTTATGTTTGTCTCACAGCAGATGTCCTGGTCCTCTTTCTCTTATAAACCTTCCACACCTTCTTCCTTGATGTTCTTTGAGCCTTAGATACAGAAACTGTGATGTAGATAAAGCCATTGGGGACCGAGCAACTCATGATAAGTTGTTGTCTGCATTTTTGACCAGTTGTGAGTTTCTGTAATGGTCTTTGTTGCAAAAGAAGTTTCTTTGATGAGCAGTTAGAGCTACAATTATATGTGGGCAAAAGGGTAAGTATTTAGAATGCTGTTAAAACAAACAAACAAACAGTACCAGATATGAGAAACCCCCTTCTCTTTGAGCTGTTTGTTGGTGGGGGGGCGGGTAGAAGGGTCCTAAAGACTCCTCCCAAATCTTGGCTATTGCTGTTGCCCTTGGTTGCCTCCCAGATGTTAAAAGTCAGTCCTATTGTTGAAGATACTAAGAACTTCAGACACAGGACTCAGAGTCTGAGCTGGATCTGACCTGGAAGCCTTCTCCCTGAGGATAGGCTTTCATAGTACTAGAAGGTGCTACACAAGCTTCCAAGGGAAGGTATCAAACAATAGTCCTGATGCCTAAGAACCACAACAATAACCAGCATGGCAAGATAGCCCTTAGGGCAGAATAGCACTCATGTGTTGGCAGTAACCAACAGCTGTCTAATTGGGCTCATGTCTAACTCAACAGGAGGGAAATAATGTCATGTACTGGAAATCCAGCCAACTACCACAGGGCAAGTGTGGTCATGGATCTTAGAAGAGACCCTATTACAGACACTTTTGTAGTTTTTGATAATTTCATAAGGGAGTACTCCAACTCATTTTCATCCTTCCCCCCCACAACACCTCTTGTGCCCCCATCAGCTCCCCAAATTCATGACCTCTTTTTTTATTGTTACCAATATACACATGTATATATAAATGAAGCCTGCCAAGTCCCTTCAGTATTGATCATAGTATGTGTCTCAGGCTGATCACTTGGGATTGGGTAACCTCTCAGGGATTTATTCCTGAAGGAAACGGATTCCCCCTCTCTCAGGAACCATTGGTTGCCTGTAGCTCTTAATCTAGGGGTAGGGCTTTATGAGATTTCCCCACCCACACTAGCAATCTTGGATATAATTTTAATGGATGTACACAGCTCAATGGCACAAGTAAAATGTATTTTAATTGTCACATGTTGGTAAATATCTAGATTGATTTTTGTTGTTTTTTTTTCTCCCAAAGGACCACACTGAGTACTGAGTCTTTGTGTATCTCTTATCTATCTATCTATCTATCTATCTATCTATCTATCTATCTATCTATCTGTGTTTACTAGAATTTTAATTGTATGGCTTAAATATGCCCTGGTTAAGTACAACAGAGAACAGTGAGACAGCAAAAGCTGTCAGGAAATGTTTCTCAAACAACCCAAGATAAGGCAAGGTGAGGTGTGGGTTTCTGCCTTCTGCTCCTTGGGAAGTTTTGCAGGCATTACTGACCACTATAAATGAGAAGAGGAGACTTGGACTTCTGATATATTTTGTTTGTATCATGCTAAAATGTAAAGAGTTCTTAGGAATTTACAAAGGATGGCTGGGAAGATGACTCAGTGGATAAAGCCCTTGACACAAAAGCATGAGGACAAAGTTTAAATCCCAGGACCCACATTAAAAATCGGATGAAGATGCATTTGTTAGTTACCCCACTTCTATGACAAGATGAGAGGTGAAGGTGGCAGAATTCCTGGAAGCTGTCAGGTCATCTAGCCCCAAATAGACAGCTGCTATAAGACCCTTTCTCACATAAGATGGATGGTTGAGGGTCAACAGCAGAGGGTGTCCTCTGACATGCAAATTTACATATTTGTACTTCATCTATGAGAGCATCCAGACATAGACTCTTGGGTGGAAGTGAGGGAGACACCAGCAGTACCTCAATTCTTCTCTTGGCTACAAAGTTTTGCATGGTTTTGTTCCTGAGAGGAGAGTTACTGTAAAATGTAGGCTATTATCACTGGAGAACAGAAAATACCCAGAGAGCCCAGAGTGTATGGAGACACTTGTATTTCTATCCATTTCACGCATTGTGTGTGTGATTCTATTTCTTTGTTGAATTTTACTTTAATGTCTTGAATTGTTTTATTATTTTCATTCGACTTTATGTATCTTTTCATGGTCTTTATTAACTCATATTCCATTTAAGATATTTGAGCATATTTGTAATTGCTATTTTGAAGTCCTCGTTTTATGCTTCAGGTGAATTACTTTTCTAGGGGACTAATAATATAGGATTAGGGTCGCTGACTTCTGGAGGAGGCCTTCAGTCATGTCTGTGGTTTCGCAATGGGATCTGGAGTTATAATGTTTGAGGTACTTATGGTACGGATATCTGATCTCATCGTCGTTGGTTGGGAATTCCTTTCTTTCCTTGCTCTTAGGCAATCTGGATCCTAGCAAAAGTACAGTGGCTGTAGGTTCTCTGGGAGAAAGCTGTTTTATAGGTCTGCATGGAGTCTCAAAGTAGTAGGGATGGGCAAGAGGGAAAGAATGAGAGGAAACCTTTGAAAGACTAAAGGGACCCTGGGTCTATATCATGAGGCTGAGTCCCAAGATGAAGTAGATGGGCTGGGAGGAGGAGGTCCAGTGGGAGGCTCCAGTAACTAAGGGTAACTGAGGAGACTGCGATGGAGGACATGAGTAAGATGATAGTCCCCTATCTGTCCCTGGTAGAAAGAGATTCTTCAGTTCAAGGGATTCACGAAGAACAGAGATGGGCTAGAATAAGAGGCTGAAATGAGCCACAGAAATAATTCATCTATTTATCAGAAGAGCCTGTAATGGCAGTCTCATTTCAAGGGAGGGCAAACACTAATAAATATTGAGAAAAGAGAGTTAAAAAGACATCAAGTTAATATTTTACTACCCCTTCTTTGATCTTGGAAAGCTCACAGTATTTTTTCCACACTCATTTTGTGATTTATTGATTCTTTCCTGCCAATTGGCTTATTGGAACAGACACAGACGCCTTGCTTTTAACTACAGCTTCTATTTCGATATTGCTTTACAATGCCAACAGAGTTTTATGTATTCTCTGGCATCACTTATTGATACTGCCACCATTCTGGAATAATCTTTGCTAGTTAAAAACTGGATCATTGTCAGTAAAAGCAAAAGTAACTAAAATGTTATTCAAGGCTGGAATAACATCTCATGGTTTGGTTGTATTGGCTTTGGAGAAACAGGAGGCACCATCTCCTATATCTCAATGATGCTTTCATACTTATTTGTATCTAAAGTATATTTAGAAGCTGATCATTTTCCCATTTCCATTTCTACCATGCGAGTCTCAAAAGAATGAACCACATTGGTCCTAGATGGCAATGACCTGTTTACCAGATAGGGTTGCCATGCTTTACTTTCCTCTGATCTGTTCCGAACCCTCAGACAAGAGCTGGCTGCATTATTCCACAGTGCTTCCTTTCTCTGAGGTGACCTCTGGGTGACTGGCATATCCCTTGTCCCACTTACACTCATCTGTGGAGACGCTGGGGTTGTCTGAGGAGTGTTTCTAAGTTCCCAGCATCCTGCATTTCCTGATCTCAGGGGTGGATGCTCTAGCTACTTGCTCTTCCCAAGAAGAAGTGACTGTCCCCATGGACCACTCCACAACCCCATCCCCTGTCCACTCTGTTTTTTCCCTCCCTCTCCCACATCAATGGTTACCAACCCAAACACCATACAAGCAGACTCCCGTTTCTCTCATTTAGAAAAACAAAACAAAACAATAACAACAACAACAAAAAGCCAAACTGCTTTGCTTGACAGTGTTCTTTCTTCTAGCAGCCACCCCATGTCTCTACTTCCTTTACAGAGCTCTGCAAGGCCCTTTCTTCCCGTCTTTCTTGTACTCAGGCTGGCCATCGGAGTCACTTTCATCTACATCTTTACAAGCCACGCCCCCAGCCCTCAGCATTGACTATGAGGAACCGTGCTCAGTCTTCAACTTCCCCATCCTCAGTGGCTAATACTGACTGAATCTTCCACCTGAACACACATGTGTTGTTCCTCTGCATCCACACTATGCTGATTGTCCTCCTGCCTCAGACCTCTGGCCTCTGCTGAATCTTTCTCTTGCATCTTCTTCCTCTTTCCTTCCCTTACTGGGTTCCAGACATCCTAGACACCCACGATCAGCAATTGGTCAGTTATATGAAGAACATTCCAGGACCTTTGCACTTACTGTTTTTCCAGCCTGGCATACTCGCCTCCTCATGATTGACCTGGTGGTTCATCTCTTTCTCCCACAAAAGATTTGTTCAAAAGTCACAGTTAACAGCCTTCCCTTATGCCGTTTCTCTACAGCTCCACCCACATCACATTATTCTGCAGCACAGAAGTGCATGTCAGTCTCAGCTTTCCTGTGATCCTAGTCTAGGAATCTAAATATGGTTGGGTTTATGCCAGGCCAGTTTTTTAGAGGAACTATACAGCTGTACATCTCAGTAGTCAAGGAAAACAGCTAAAGCCTGGGCCAGATAGATTTGTGCTTGGTATATATGAGGTTCTAGGTTTCATCTTCAGTACTTAAACAAGTAAAATCCTGGCAGTCAATGCGTCTGTGCTTATTAATGCTTTCCTACCAACATTCTAACCCTAGTAAAATAGACATATCTCAGTGGCATTTGACTACTGAATCTACTTACCCATGTTTATAAAAAAATGCTTTTTTGCTGCTAAGAAGCAAGTCCTGGTAAACAAATTGCTTGCTAATGCAGTCCTGGCCTTGGTAGCCAGCAGCTCTTGCCAGTAGAATGGATTAGGTAAATTGGCAAAGAGCCTGGAGCCAGCAGGGTCCTTAGGGAGGCTCACTAATGTCTGAGACATAGGGCTCTGGGTTCCAGAGAGGGAATGTTGGCATGTTCTTGGCAGCAGAGCGGGCTAAGTGATGGGCACAATAGGCCAGAAATACCCAATACTCCAGGTTGCAGCTGAGAACCCTAAGGCAAAATCAATCCAAAGAAAGGAAGGTCTGCTCATGGGTATTTCTGCCATCTCAGGTGTGTGCTCTTAAACACACACTAAAATGTTACATTTGTTTTCAATAAATGGGGTTCTCAATAAAGCTGGGGAAATGACTTGCATTTTCTGAATGCCGTAGAATTAAAAAGCGCAGAGACATGAACGGTCCACCAGAGCATTTGCCTGACAGCCCGTGCTGCTTTCTGCCTGAAGGTGTTCATCTGCTCCAGGACTGGGTTTCTTTTTTTTAGTTTCTTTCTTTTAAGAATATCTCCTCTTCATAGCTTATATGTATACCATTAAAGGGTGAGGACAAAAGATGGAAGTTGATTCCAATTCATTTAGCAGTCCCAGGAGGCACAATTCCAGCAAGTTGGTTAATGAGCTTCCTGTGAGTTTTCTTGAAGGGTACAGCGGCTTCCTATAGGCAAGCAGAGTCCCCGAGACTGTGCCGGCCTGAGTCCATGCACACCTGCTTCTCTGACACAGTTGCAGAATGTGTCCCATTGATGGCCCCTCTAGATAAAGGAGGTCTGTCTGTCGTAGAGAGCACAACTGGTGCTTAGCCAAGGTGATTGATCTCTGTCCTGCCCATGCCATGCTTGGTCTGCATGAAGTCTGCTTACCATGTGCATTAGCACCACAGAGCAAGATACCTTCGCTTTAATAGATAGAGCTGTCTGGAAGCAGGAGCAGAGCTATGACTTGGCTGAACCCAGGACTGTCCTGTGTTTTTCAAGCACTTTTAGAAGTTTCTGTTCACCTGGCACAACAGCTTCTTGTTACCTCCATGCTCCAGTGTGTTTCCTTGTCAAGTAAGAGTAGCATTGCAACCTTTGTCTGAAGTCTGGGCAATAGACAGTAGATCTAGAGGGCATGGTATATATTCTCCTTCTCTTTTTCCCTCTCTCTTTCCTTCGTAGTGCACACACACACACACACACACACACACACACACACACACACACACAGACACTGTATCATCATTATTCTTGCATGTTACTCCAGACTCTACAGTCTTAGAAGAATACACAACCATAGAGCAGGGTTCCCGCTGTCAAGTGGCAGCCCATGGAAGTCTGTATCTGCCCTGAGCTTCTGTGAAGTAGGAGGCTTCAGGAATTGAGCAGAAATGCATGCAATCAATGCTTGGGCTGAAAAGTGTCAGCATCTTAAGAGACAAGTGTAACTCTCTCCATGACAGTATAGAAGAGAGTCTAGGAGCTCAGGACGACCTAGTGGATGAAGCAGAACTGGGCTGGGCCACAGAATGGGTATGTTGGTAATGGAGGAGAGATTCTCCAAAGAGAAACTAGCACTGAGTGAGATATGGAGATAGCAAGTCAGAATGAACCCAAGGAGAAGAGATTTATTCAGAAATCCAGGGCTGAGTGCAAACCTGACCTGGAAGAAACACTGGGTTCTGGTAATGGCTGGTCTTGCAAGTTAAGCTGAGGATGGTGGACTTTAAAACGGAGGCTGTGGAACTAGTTGGAAGGACCAGAAAGAGATGGAACCATGGAGCTTTGTCCCTAGGGTGCTTCAGAGAGCATAGAAGTGAGGGAGCCAAGAGGACTCTAGAAAGAGGAAAGATGGGAACATCTTCAAAGAAACAGTAGAAGTCAAGGTGACTGTGACAGGAAGGAGGGAGGGGAGAGAGAGAGAGAGAGAGAGAGAGAGAGAGAGAGAGAGAGAGAACATACGACAACACTCTGGGTCCTTCATGCTGAGTGTCTAAAGGCCTCCATCCCCTGACACATCTTAGGCACACATCACCCTCCGATATCCTTTGCCAGTTCCAAATAATGCTATTTTTTTTTGTTTTATTTTGCTCAAAATGCCAAATATTAGCAAAATACTGGAAGCCAACAAGATGATGTAAGGGATCAAACTGGAGAAACTTAAGGAAAAGTGAGTTCATTTTCCACACTTGAGGAGTTTCTTTGTTTTAAGGCACCAAAGCTTGAACATCTGACTTAGTGAAGCAGATAAATTGCTCGTGACTATTTGAATAATAAAGGAAAGCTTTCCTCAGAGTTTCTCCAGTCACTCTTCAAACAGCAGGGGGCTATCCCTAGGCTCGGAGGGTTAAAATGTGATTTCTTTGTAGGTATTTGATAAAGCTTGGGAATAAACTTATCTCATAAGGCATGATATTCCTCAGAGTTTTACATCACCATGATCAACATTTCGAACATTGCTTATTTACTTATGTGTAACTAAAGCATAAAAATACTAAGAGAGTGAATTGATGTAAATTTGTCTCCTCCTACTTGGAGTTAAGAAATTAAGTTGTATTGTTATTAAACATTTTAGTGGCAAGTTTATAAAGCTTGCCAGCTGTTTTGATAGTAGCCAAGCGTAGTCCTTAAACCCAGAGAGTGCAGAAGGCCACTTGTCATTATTTTTACAAAGCTTGTGACAGGAAAAGTCTTCCAGCGGCAGCTTAGACACCCCAGCAACAGCCTCCTTTATGGATTCTTAAAATGGGTGAATTTGGTTGTTTTATGATTCCAGACAGTTTGAAGCTTTCTTCTATAGAATGCTTTTAAAAATTGCTCCTTGCTCCCCCAAAGCATTAAAAATAGCATTTGGAATGGATATATGAAAGTTCCTAGCAACATTCTCCATGACAGCCAAAGCTGAAAACCTCATGGACATATGAATGACTGAATAAGGTATCTGCTCTGTTGGTCTGTTCTGAAGGTTTATTTGGGGTCTAAGTGCGGCACCAAGTAGGAAAAGGTGTCACAGAGAAGGTTCCAGGTCTGACCTTTTGGTATAGCCTAAACCGTAGATGATCCAAGTTAGTCTCTCCCTCTCTCTCTCTCTCTCTCTCTCTCTCTCTCTCTCTCTCTCACACACACACACACACACACACACACACACACACACATGAATATTGTTCAGCATCCAGGTTCCTGTCTTACTACCTGTCCGGGTACCGGGTACCAGTACTTTGAGCTGCCTGCTTTTTACTATCATGTAGATACTATTACCTACCTCCCAGCTACAAGACATTCATTTACATGTTTACTTCCCTAGGTCATTGTCATGTTCCCATGGTTACCGCAGTCAGACAGTGGAGTTACTGCCATCATTTGCTAGATGGAAACATGGCTGGCTACTTAAGCCTGATCCCCACTTTGGTGCTTCCTTTTCATCCTCTGCTACCTTTCTATTAGCATGTGCTGGCTTTGCAGATTCCCCAGCCTTATGTAGGACTTTCTTTGGGGCCTTTGTCTACTTAACAGCTGTCCTTTTAACTCCTTAGGCCATGTGGAGGCCTAGGGTTTTGAGATAGAACGAGCCAAAGCCTTTGTTCCCAGCCATTTTGCTATTTGACTCTTGTCCTACAAACTGATGATCACAATAGTTCCCAGCTAATGGCACAGGCCAGGATCCCTGGGTTCAGGAGCAAAATACAAAACCAACATCTAAAATGCCATGGCACCAGTGTTTCAGAATAGCTCCCTAACTTTAGTGTGACGTCAATGGTTTAGTACAAATTCAGGAAGAGAATAGCAAAGCTAAATTAGAGAGGGAACAGAGCCAGCCAAATTTGCATATGACTAAATCTGATCTTTGGCATCTCGAGGGGTTTTAGACTATGTGAGACACTGCAGAGAGTCAGGAATCCAAAAATGACTAGGGGAGCACTTTGAAACCACGCTGAGGAAAACTGAGCCCCACTGTAGGGACAGCTTGACACATAACAACACGGACAATGTAAAGTGTGACACAGTGATTATAGCCGCCTTAACGATTTGCCTTGGAAGTCTAGCGTCTCACATTTTCCAGTATGGCGGAATGTTCTCTACACCATGTTAGGTGGAACTGTTTTGGGTTGTTCGTTTGTAGCGCTATAGAGTACTTGCCTAGTATGTACAGGGCTCTAGATTTGATCCCTAGCAACATAAGTGCCCCTCCCCCATGTAAAATAAAGCCAATTAAAATGGAACTGCTTTAGCCTCAGTTTTAGACTGAATAGCCAAAGCTCTCACCGTGGATTTCCACATGATGGATGAGACCATAAAGCTGGAATGCAAAGATATGCGAACACTCCGCTTCTGTGGCTGAACAGAATTTTGGAGAGACATACATGCTGTGCTTTAAATCTCACCCTCCCCAGAGACATCCCTTTCCTCTCAATATAAGGAGATGAGCTGGGTTCCTTGGAGGGTTTAAATAAGTATTTTCAGCATTTGTGGGACACAGCCAACTGGGACCTGGCTCTCTGTAGAAAACCCAAGAAGCAAGTTGATTGCTGACCCTTGGTGTACCAGGACAGAGGGAAAAAAAAATCACCGTTTCCCATGAAGCACTAAATGACCTAGGCTCTTGGGACAATGGGCAGAGTCAGTCTAGAGTCTGTGAGGAAAGCTTCCTGGAGGAATGGACGCTCCAAAGAAAAGGTGGTCCTCCGAATTCCAGCAGCTGAAGAAGATGCTTTGCAGCCTGCAGTCAGCTATCTTGAGGTACCACAGAGAGAAGGTCCTGGTAACTTCCTGGCTTTGGCTTCTGTGGAAGCCCTGTTCCTTACACAGATCTTCCTCTTAGCATTGAGCTTGTCCCAGAGGCCCAAAAGAGTCTGAGACTATAGCTGCCCAGACCACATGTAATCGTGGATGAGCCAAGGAGGGAAGAGAATTCTCTCATGCCTAACAGGCAGAGCTTGGAACTAAGAGAGGCTAAACTGTGAATCAGGTTAAATCATGCCAGAGTTAGAATTACTGCCCAGAAAAGTCACATGAGGCCTGCAGGTTAATTCCATGGGATAGCGCATGTTTAGTATGGGACAGGCTCTGGGTTCTACCCCCAGAACCAAAGTAAGCAAACAAATAAATTAATCTGTGAAACTGGGGTTTTGCCCTAAATGTCTTTCAGGTCCAGAGATAATTAACCTGAAACAAATTGAAATGGATAGTGAAAAATAATGACCTTGCTTATTCAAAAATCATTACATACATACACTAAAGATCATGAAATACATGGAATGCCCATACCCAGCAAATATTTTTGAGACCGCCAGGTAGTCCTTGTCGGGTATAAGGGATAAATATATCTATTTTTATCAAACATGCCTATCTCGGTGATTTACCATCTCTCTATCCTTCAACCTTAGAATTATTTAGTATCTTCGATTTAGATTCTTTGAACCACTGTAGCAAAGACAAATTTCCCTTTTAAAGCTTTGCTGCTTGCTCTGATTTCTCACGAAGCTTGTGAGAAATACGTACTATCGCATCTTTTCCAGCATGATGGAGTAGAAAGGCAAGTCAATAGCTGGGTAGTTTTTAGAGGTGTAGTCAAGGCCATTGTAGAGTTCAGTGTTTGGTTTGAATGACACCAGACAAAATCAGATCATGGAAACCACATTTCTGTCTAGAAAGGATTCTCAGGCTTCAAGTTTATTCTTCATAACAAGAAAAGGCAAGCCACATTGTGTCTCAGTCTGCCTCCTCCTCCTCTTTGCTTTCTTCTCCTTTTCATTTCCGTTTCTTCCTTCTCTTTGAAAACACATACCGACTTGACTTATTTTTGGATATTGGGATCCTGTATTTCACATCTATTGTGCTACCACTAGGTGGATAACATGAGGAAATAGTGTTTTAAAGACACTACAGATGTTACTGGGCTGTGGTGATCTTTCTGTCCCTTTCTAGGTTAAGTTTCTTCAGAACTTTCTAGGGAGCTACTGTGTAAGTTTTCATAGATATAATCAATGTTTAGTCACTTTAGTCAACACGGTGTCACCCAATGAGCCAGTAGTCCCTAATGTGTCTTAAGAAGTAGATGTTAAAGCATCGTGTTACTTTATTGGTTTTTGTGGGGATGTTGTTTCAAGCTTAAAAACTATGGGCGGGGGAAGATTCTTCTAGGAAGCTTATAATTAGTAGCTCTTGAAAATGAAAGAATGTGAAAGGATAGGAGAGTATTTGATTAAGTAACGTGTTGAAGAAATGACAAAGAAACTCCATAACATGATGGTACAGGAGAGGTACCAGTACAAAGGCAGAGTCCCTTGGTGCTGACCAGAGATGGATGAGAGTCTACTCAGAGGAGGGGACATGACAGGAGATCCACATCTCTAAAAGAAAGAACAAGGCTCTGAGGAAGACACTGAGTGTATTGTTAGACTGGTGGCCTGTGACAAAGGCACCCTCCAGCAGCAAACACCCAGTGGACAGACGCTAAAGCTGTCTGGCTCAGTTTCTCTTCTCTTTCTCGCATTTTTCCTTTTTTTAAAATTTTGTATTATTTCAGGATCTTCAAGATTTATTCATTCATCTGTTTTTGGAAACAGTCTTTCTGTCACCCATGCTGGCCTTAAACTTGTCAATCCTCCTGTGTGCATCTCCAGAGGGTTGTGATCACAGGCTTGTGCCACCCAGGCCAGCTCCAGCATTTTGTTTATTGTGTTAATGTGTGTATGGGGTGTGACTAAGTGTCCCTGTCACAGTAGCTTTGTTAGTTCTTTAAAGATGGCCCCGGGATGCTCTTGGTCATCTCAGAGGGAATCTGAGAGATGGCCTGCATTCTAGAGAGAGACTCACTTGTATCTTCTTGTCATGAGCAATTCCCCTCAGAGGTAGTTTTCCTAACAACCATCCCTCTGCCTCCTATATGTGTTGGTGAGGTCCAAGCTTCCTTATTCTTAGGGTTGTTATTTAAATTGAGATAAATTTTCAAAGAGGCAGCCCCAAACTCCTATTTGGGAAATAGCAGAAGGAGATAATAAGTGCTAAATATTCTGTCCCAGAACTCTATACCTCAGAGGGTTGAAACATTTTGACATATGTAGTCCTTCAAGACACAATCCAGTGTGGTTATAGTATATGTGTGTGTTATGTATGTTAGCTTTTTGCGGCCACACCCCTGCCTGCAAGGGCTCCAAAGAGCCTCTGACATTTACCTTTAAGGCATGTCTACCTTTAAAAGCCCTAACCACATGGGAGACTCTCTTTTTTCTCTTCCTCTCTACCTCCTACTCTCTCTCTCTCTCTTTCCCCTCCCCCACCCATTCCTTAATAAATCTAATATGATTCCTTGGCAGCGTGCTGGCGAGTTTTTCAACTCCTATGTGATGAACAAGTGATTGAATGATCAGAAAACAAACAAACAAAAAACCTGAATGAGTTAAAGATGTACACCATGGCTAGAGGGTTGCTGCCTTACAGCAAAGCCAGAGAACTCAGTAGAGGTCTTTAACAATAACCAGTTTTAGTAAATAGCCAAAACCTGTTTCATTTGTGTGTTTGCCTTTGTTTTGAGTTAGAAATAAGACAGCATGTTAGGGATCAAAGTGTTTGCCTTGCTCTGTTCTTTTGCTTTTGTTTCGAACATTGTCTTCCAGGTGGGCACACTGATAGGGATGATCCAGTCTCTGGTTCTATGTGAGTGAGCTGCAGGCCTCTCCCATCCTGTTTCTCCATTCACAAAGGCTAAGAGTTGGCGTTCGTCACCTTCTAACTAATAGTGTATTCATGATAACGCAGGTGGCAGCAAGCTTGGCAGATAGTGGAGTTTTCTTATTTCTTCTCAGTGTCCTATTGGCTGAGCATGCACAAGAGATGTGGGGCAGTCTAAGACACCCAGCCCTAGGAAATAGCATAAGAGAACCCCAGTTACAGCACTCTAGAGGAACTGGTTGCTCTGTGTTCTTATCCATCAGTTCATTAAAAGAAAGATCTCTGCTGGGAGAAAGGTCTGACCACCCCTTCTCCTCATGCCTGGATAGCCCTCGAAGGCATATCCTTGGCTACATCCATCACCTTCCCATGGTGATAGGACTCAGCAGCTTCACTGAGCTAGCTCTCAAATGCTTAGTGACTGGCTAAGCTGACACTCAGAGCATCTGTTCCTTGGATTCCCCACCCAGGCAGGATTTCTCCACCTCACATAGGTGACTTCCATCCTGTTCTTTCTCATAGGGCAGACACATAGCACTTTCTGGGAAGGACCCATGGAGCTGTGCAAAGTGCATGCAATTCCATCCCTTTCCTTCCCCCACTTTGATGTATGTGAGGCACATTAAAAAGGAAAGCTAAAATTAAGTATATGTGCAGAGATTTATCAGTAGGAATGCTCAGTAGAAAAAAACAAAGGAAACAAATGCTCACATAAGGGAGTAGATAAAAATAAATTATGGCACATCCACAATGTTGAACACTTCCCATTAAAATTGATCATGTAGAAGAACATTAAACGACATATAATTGTGTTCATTTTTAATTTTATAAGCTCCAGCTATAAAACAGTAGATACCACATGATTGTTCTTTTGGAATAAAAATGCATAATCAATATAAGGGTATAAATAATGGAAAGATAAATATTAAATTGAGGATAGGTTATTGTGGTGAATAGGGTTGTGAGTAACTTGTATTTTTATGGGCTAGTATTAGTTTTTAACTTTCCTATAATGAATTCATATTTCTTTTGATAAGGGACATAAAGAGATAAGAAGTTATTTTATAAATGAAATGAGGCTCTTTGCTGGTATAGGCTGTTTTAATAAAAATGTCATTGTCTAGGTGGCTTATAAACAACAAATGTTTCTTTCTCACAGATGTGGAGTGTAGGAAGCCCACAACCAAAGTGCTAACAGATTAAGAGTCTGGTATGGCTCATACCCTGCCCTATAAAATATTCCATCTCGTTTTAGGCCTCCCAGCCCCCTAGACCACTGGTCTCAACCTGTGGGGCATGACCCCTTTGGGAGGGTCGAATGACCTTTTTAAGGGGCCATATGTCAGATATCCTTAATATAAGATATTTATATTACAATTTGTATCAGTAGCAAAATTACAGTTATGAAATAACAGTGACATAATTTTATGTTGTGGAGGGCCATCACAGCACAAAGAACTGTATTAAAGGGTCAGTGTTAGGAAGGTTGAGAACCACTGAGCTAAATCAGCTCACTTCTTCTTTTCTGTCATCTACACACAAACAGTATTACGTAGTTGTCTTTCTGAGACTGACTTAATTTACTTAATGTGATTATTGTCAGTCACATTCATTTGTCTGTAATTGATATAGTCATGATATTCATATAACCATCATTGAAACTAAATCAATGTCTCTCACCTTTTATTAAAAAAACTAATTAATCAAAACATAAGACTTGAAATTGTCAGAACTGATATAGGAAAAGGTAGAAAATGACAGGTCCTTCTAGAATAGAACTCTAGTCATTTAGGAAATACTGTTGACAGAAAATACTCAGGAAACACTGTCAGTAGTTAACAAATGTCATGAACACAAAAAAACCAGCTTCTGGATAAATAAATATATTAGATAATGAAAGTTAAAAACTAAATATGAAGTGCTACAACTTCTGATCCAAATGTCTTTGCTATAGAGGAGTTGTTGAGTTCTGTGGACTTTTAATCTGGGTAACTTTGGTGTGTGATTTTTTTTATTTATTTACAATTTTTTAAGTAATGAAGTTCATAAAATGAAAAACAGTCTATGCACAGCAGCAGTCAAGTGAAGGCAGAACTGTTTTGGGTTGTTGTTTACTCTTTTGCTTTTTGGGGAGCCTGCCACCCAGCTCCCAAGTTAATAATACACACTGTGACTTATTCCTACTTATACATGACAGGTCTTTCCTTGGCTTGTTTCTAGCCAGTCTTTGTTAACATAAATTATCCCATCTATCTTTTGCCTCTGGGATTTTTACCTTTCTCTATTTGTATATATCTTTTCTTCTTTTTTTTTAATAATTTTTTTAAACTTTATTTATTTATTTATTTATTTGCCTTGGTGTTTGCCTGGAACTGGAACTACAGACAGTTGTTAGCTGCCATGTGGGTGCTGGGAATCGAACCCCGGTCCTCTGGAAGAGCAGACGGTGCTCTTAACCACTGAGCCATCTCTCCAGCCCCTATATCTTTTCTTCTTATTCCAATATCTGGCTGGGTGGCTGTGTAGTTGGCCTCTGGACTCATCCTTTCTTCCTTTTCTCGTTTCTTGAGATTTCTTTCCCAGATTTTTTCTTCTATTTATTCCCTCTGCCTGCCAGCCCCGCCTATCCTCTCTCTTGCCTTGCTATTGGCTGTTCAGCTCTTTATAAGACCAGTCAGGTGTTTTAGGCAAAGTAATACAGCATGAACAAATGTAACACACCTTAAATTAATATTCCACAACATAGAGCCTATAGAATAGGAGAAAAAAATCCTTCCTAGTATACATCTAACAGAAGATTAAAATCTAGACTATACAAAAAAACCCCTCAAAACTTAAGTAATGAAATATCAAGCCAACCAGTAAATGGAATAATGATATGAGCAAACAGTTCTCAAAATGCAAGATAAAAATGACAAGAAAAAATATTCAACATCACTAGCAATCAGAGAATACAAACTGAGATGCCTCCTACCTCACTCTAGTCAGAATGGCACTTTTTTCTCTTTGAGGCATGGTCTCACCAAATTGCCTAGCCTGGCCCAGAACTCAGTCTTTATCCCAGCAATGCTTGTGACCCATGATACCCCTGCCTTAGTCTCCTGAGTAACAGATTCATGGCAAAAGCACCAGGCCAAGCTCACTCTTTATCTCAGAGGCTCTCCTAGAAACTGTACGCTTCTTCTCCACTCCATGGTATTTACTTTGTATCCTGCACTTCATAATTCTTGTATGTTAACTCTTACAATCTCTGTGACAGCCTTGTGTATGGAGAGAGGCTTATTAACATGTCTGAGCATTGCAGGTAGAAATGGCAGAGCCAGGCTCAACCCCAGACACTGTGAATTCAGCATTGCCTTAATTTATGTGCTTGCAATTTCTCACCAGCTCTCTACTCGCTAACTTTTCTTATTGCTATCACCAGTGATGACAAAGGAGAACAACCATGGAGAGGAAGTACAGATTCTGGCTCATGGTTTGGGGGAGCATAGTCCAACATGTTGAGGAAGTCATAATCAGGCAGTTCAGTGGCAACGGGAGCATGTCACTTGCTCACATCTCTACAGATCACAAAGTGAGAAAGGAATATGATGACATCTGTCTTGTTTTCTTCTTTTTCCATTTTGTTCAGACTGGGCCCCGAGCTCAGATGGTGATGCCACCCATATCCTGGGTATGTGTAACGTCCTCTCAGGTAACCCTTTGGAAATGCTTTCTTTCTTTCTTTCTTTCTTTCTTTTTTTTTTTAAAAAAAGATTTATTTATTATGTATACAGAAGAGGCTACCAGATGTCATTATAGATGGTTGTGAGTCACCATGTGGGTGCTGGGAATTGAACTCAGGACCTCTGGAAGAACAGTCAGTGCTCTTAACCTCTGAACCATCTCTCCAGCCCCTGGAAATGCTTTCAAAGCCATACCTAGACACTGTGTCCAAATTGTCAGTGAAGATTAACTGTCATACCCACCCCATGCCTATCACATTCTATATTGGGACTGTATCTTATATTTCTCTGTATTTTTTTGATTCCAAGCCCTGGTGTAAACTTATTGATCAAATGCTTAGCAACAAGTATGTCTTGAGCATTTCTGCTATGCTAAGCATTGTTTTAGCATGTGAAATACTAAGTAAGTAGTAAGACTGAGCAAGATTCTGCCTGCAAGTGTTGAGGAGCAGCTGACTTAGAGTCTAGAGAGCATGCCAAGGGAAGTTGGGTGGTGGCTCTGGTATCATTTTGATGTCTTCTGTATTCAGGCTTTGGTAGATACAGACAGCTTCTCTTATTTTAAATTTCAGATCGAATTCGAGGTAATTACAGTTCTGAATTCACACAAACCCCACTTGGTCCCATCAGAACTTGATGTCTCAGGAGTTTGTTATAACTGCCTGTGGAGGGTTTTTGTTGTTGCTGTTGTTTGTTTTGAAGTAGGATTTGGTACACAGCTCTTGCTAGTCTGGAACTCACTATATAAAGAACTCACAGAGATCTCTCTGCCACTGTCACTTGAGTGCTGGGATCAAAAGTGTGCACCACGACATCTGTCTTGCTTGTAGCTTCTTCATGCTTTGAAATGTAAACCACAACCTTTTTCTCATTTTGTTATACTTGTTCTTGTATGTATCTGACTTCTCCTTCCTCTCTTCCTCCGTGGGACATCTTTCCCTCCTTGTCTCCCTCCTTCCCTTCTGGCTTTTCTTTTCTATACCCATTGACAGAGTACGTTTGAACAGTTTTTCGAAACCCATAAAACCCCAAGTAGTTTTATCTTTCATACTATGGGTAAAAATAATGAGGCATCCATATGAGCGAAATTGTTTCTCCAAATGCTTTGCATTTAATTTGGGGTCAGAAGAAAGGGAAAGAAATTAAAAAGTGGAGTATCTTTGCAGAGTAAGCATTAATCCAGTTTTGTTAATAAGAAGCATGGATTCTGAAGAATTAATTATCTAAGGTCACGTAGAAATGCAGTCTTCTATAACATCTGGCTTTCCTGCTCCAACATGGAACATGATGAAACTCATTTCTTCTGTTTGAGGGGTGCATTTTCCTTATTTTTCATTTATCAAAATGAAATTGAGTTATTAGAAAACTTGGGGTTCTAGTTACATGTGTGTATTGAGAAGATAGAATGGTGGGTTTCAGGGGCTGCTAGCTGCCGGGGAGGTAGATTGCTCTTTTTGATGGTGCAGTTTTAGTTTTCTGAGATGAATAAAGTGCCTGTGTTCAACAGCATGAATGTACCTAAAACTGTAGAACCCTGCACTTAAAGGTGACTACAGTGGTGAAATTTGGTGTATATCTTTATTTACAATTGTAAATAATAATATTTTAAATCGTTGACATTGGAAGAAGAATTGAAAAGACATGTCAAAGTCAGCAACAAAAAATATCAAAGAATTTAACAAAGAAAATTTCAAAGAATTCATGGCCAACAAATAATTCTCATTGCTACACATGATACATTTGTGCCAAAGAATCAAGAAAGATAATAGACTGGCTTATATCTCAATGGGGATGTTGAGATTATATGGATGATGATAAGAGATGCATAAAAAAGCAGTTCAGTGAAAATTTCAATAAGTGAAATTTTTCACAGCTGTGAGGGAAGTGTTCCGGATTCTCTCCATTTCAGGTGAGCTCAGGGAGGAATCTGAAGTGAACTAGAAATAATTGTTTTAATTACTTCTACTTCCATTGATGGGTAGTTAGTACTTTACTGCCCTTTAGGTTTTTGCCGTCCCATAAACTGTTCAGGCTTTCCTCCCATGAAGTATCACCTGGCTAAAATAACTCTCTGTGCCCTCATGTGGGAGAAGAAGTGCCAATTGCCACCGTAGTCATTAGAACAGATGAGCCTGAGAGAGAAGCATGCTGGGAAGAGGAGTTAATCTCACTCTAACCTAGTATTTCATTGTGGAAATAATATTCAGGCCCCTAGATTTTTGTAAGGCTATGGTTCTTACCAGATTCCTTGGAAACAAAGCTTTATATTCAGGCATATTACTTGTATTTCCTCAGAAACAAAGACACTTTCCACCATGTGTGGTTCAGGTACAGGGACCCTGTCCTGATCCTGAATGATGGTCATAGCTGAATGACACAGTCTGTGAGGATTGTCCAGGCAAGCTGCCTATTTTGAACAGCTCTCTCAGCTTTGGCAAGCAAGTGTAGAGATCACAGTTTTCCCTGTTTGATCCTAGAAAGCAAATTGCTGAATCATAAGCGTCCTGATCTCAGGTTGAAGGTGAAAATCATTCCCTCATGGAGTGATGTTCGGGTACAGTCTGTAGATTTAAGCTGATAAGAGATGACATTGCATGAAGAGGTTACAATAATGGGATCACCTTAAATTAAGTTCATTGAATGAATGAATAAAATCAATGTATTATTCTGAGCTTCACCTCAGCCTTGTAAAATGTCTGGCACATCAGAAGGTCTGGAAAAATGTCAAATAGAGGATATGGAAAGTGAAGCCCCAGACAAAGCTGTGATAGATCTAAGGATTATCATATACGATTCTTTTTATTTCATTTGACAAATGTTTCTTGACCATTTTCTTCTTATTCAGCACTAACCTTGGTGGTATAGCAGTGAGTAAAAGGGAAACCTTTTCCTTGAGAATATTTCCCACTAATAAAGAACTCAGGCAGCTGGAAGAACTCTAAAGACAGGCAGAGCAGCAAGGGGCCCTGAAGTCCATTGACAGTGTTAACATGTGGGTCTGTATATGAATTGAGAGATTTCTAAGAATTGGAAAACACAGGTGGTGGTATTAAATGTCATTCACCCCATAGACAAAGGCCTTTTGTGGGGACAGGAGGCATGATGGGTTCCAGGCTTTACTGGGCTTCAAAAGTATCCCCTGCTCTGGGCTCAACATCTATCTGTCAGTCATGCAGGTTGGACCTCATGAGTTCCAAACCTCAGGACCTTATGGTCCCCCAGAGCTGCTAGTATGAAGCCAGTTAGAGCGGGCCCTCTGTATCCTTGGGTGCCAGAATTGTGGATTCACGCAAGACCTGACAATGATATGTTTTCAATTGCATCCATACTGAATGTGCAGTGGCCTTTTCCCTTGCCATTAGTCCCGAAACATTGCAGTCTCACCACCATTTACATGCCATTTACGTTGTGTCTGCTATCATAAGACATCTGGAGGTGATGTTTTAAAGGACACATGAGAATATGGGGAGATTATATGCATATTATGCTGTTTTACATAAGTGACTTAAGCATCCAAGGATTTTTGTGTCTATACAAGATTCTGCAACCAGTCCTTGTGGATTTGAAAGGATGTCTATCAAATGCATTTTGC